>OZ023274.1:77129495-77191610 GCA_964007475.1 Hybos culiciformis
ATTGTAAAATCGATTTATTTTCCATTCATATTCTATTTTACTTATATTTTTCTTAATATATATATTTTTCGTAATACATATACCTTTCTTAAAATTTGAATTAAAAGTTTCTCTTTAAAATACTGGGTAGATTCTAAAATATCAATTTTTTCAAATTTATTTATTTTTTTTTAAAGTTGTTTTTTTTTATAATATTGCTAAGCCATATATGTAAAAAATAAAGTTAAGAGGACTTGGTACCAGTTTGGATTTTTTGTCCCAAAATTTGATTGTAGAGCAGTTTTAGATTATTTTAAAGTTTAATTTAAAAAAAACATTTCATTCACAACCTCAGGAATGTTTCATAGTTTAAAATGACATAAAACTTTTTAGAATCGATGAAGGCTGAGTGCTCGAAATCTCTTCAAAACAATTTTGTGACACATAACATTGGTTTTGAAGAGATTTCGAGCACTTAGCCTTAACCGATTCTAAAAAGTCTTATACCCTTTCAAACAGTTCAAACAGTTCGGAGGTTGTGAATGAAATGTTTTTTCTAGTTAAATTTAATAATCTAAGACTGCTATTCAAAAAAAATTTGGGACAAAAAATTCAAACTGGTACCAAGTCCTCTTAAATGGAAACCTAGTGAAGTAAATGATGAAGTTAAAAGATACTACAGTGAAATCATACACTGAAGTACACCATTTCTATTTCTTTTTTTTTTTTTTTTTTTTTTTTAATTAAAGTTACCAAATCACTAGGTGGGATACCTTTTATACTTAAAGAAGTATGGATTAGATAATGGGGATAGGAAGTTTAGACGGGATTAAAAAGTGGGACAGTCAGTAGGTAATCATTTACAATCTTCTTAAAGCGGCGCAAGTCGTAAATCAAACGTCCGCCAGCTGTAGGGAACAATGTTGAAGGGAGAGCATTCCACATTCTTGAGGTGCGAATTGAAAACGAATCTCCAAAGCTCGTTCTATCACATCTGGGAATTTTGACGATATATGGGTGTGACGTTGAAGCAGTACGTGTTTGGCGTGAAAACACTTGAAGTTGAGGAAGTATTGCCTTTACTTCCAGGGAACACGTATTCATTCCAACAAGGTATTTATAAAAAATGGAAAGTGAACCTACATTGCGACGGTGGTTGAGTGATGTTAATGAGCTGGTGGTTTGGTGATTGTTTATCAATCTAATAGCCCTTCTCTGAACTTTGTCCAGGTATTCAAGATGGGTTTTGGGAGCACCAGCCCATATATGTGAATTATATTCTAATTTCGGTCATATGTAGGATTTGTAGATGTTTAAGAGATCAGAGGGAGAAAAGTATTGTTTACATCTTTTTAGAAAACCTAGACATTTAGCTGCGTTTTTAGCCGTTTCGAAAATATGAATTTTCCAGCTCAGATCGCTGGTTATTTTCGAACCTAAAATGTCAAGGTTTCCAGATTTTCCAATACTCTCGCCTTGAAAAGAAAGTTGAGATTCGAAAGTTGACAGCTTTCTAGAAATAAGGCAGCATTGCGTTTTAGAAGCGTTAAACTCAATTCTGTTGAGAAGACCCCATTGTGAAATTTTGGATAGGTCGTGATTTATGCTACTTTGTAGAAAAATTTGTTATACAAGGAAAAGTTATAAATTTATTTCACTTTGCTGAAAAATTATACTGGACGATAAGAAATTCGATTCCTAAAACGGATTCTTAGTTTCAGAAACATAGATATATTTCTTTGATACTATTCGTATTCGTTTTTTGGAGTCTTAAAAATTTAATAACTTTGGAACGCATAGAATTATTGAAAAATTCACTGTGTATTAAATTTATATAAAAATCGTTTTCACAAGATAGCTATGAAAAACCAATTCCAATTCAATAATTTTAATCTAGAATAGTTAATAAGTTCAGAAATTCATCTTGAATACTTTTGAAAATTAAATTAAAATTAAACAAATAAAAATAATAAACAATAATTTTTAAATAAAATACTTTTTTTTTTATATAAATTAAAAAATTTCAACCAGTCAGTTTGATAAATTACATGACATAACAATATTTTTCACATCCTCTAAATATTTTTTATAAATTTCTTCATCGTCTGAATTATTATCATCACTTTGCTGTACAATTTTATCAATTTTTGAAATAATTTTTTCATATTGTGGCGATAAATTTTCTGATAAATCATTTTTTACCTTTGAACAATAAAGTTCCAAATCATTTTTAGCAATGTCAGCTTTATGACGTTTCTCGTAATTTTGACGGCAAGTTTCGGCGAATTTTTTCATTTCGTCAATATCTTCTTCAGTTAAACGACGTTCATTTTCTATTCTACATTCTTTGATACTTGTACCAGATACATCAAAATTTATAATTCCATTTGAATCTAATCTAATTTGAATATATATTGTTGGTTCCTTATCACCAATACAAAATAATGAAGTGAGTAATGTTCTGAAAAATGTTTCTGAGCTGCTTATTCTGTCAAATTTCAAAGTGCAACTTAAAAAAATTTCTGCTCCTTCGTGAATTTTAAAACAATAATTGTTCTCATTTTTTTTTTGTGTGTATAAAAAATTATTCTTGTGTGGAATTTCAATATTTCGATCGATAATATTTGAAGTAAGAAATTCACGACCAATAGTTTGATATATTCCAATAGGAAATGATGATATATCTTCTAATATAATTTTTTCACCATCAAATTTTTTAAAACCAGAAGCTTTAACTGCAGCACCATAAACTGTAGCTTCACCAGAAATCATTGATTTATTTAATGGTTTATTATTAAAAAATTTTAGCAATAAGTCTTGAATCTTTGGTATACGAGATGATCCCCCACAAATAATAATTTCATCAATGAGGGGTTTTTCTATATTAGAATAAACTAAACATTTCTTAACAACATCAATTACTGATTTAAATAAATCAGCGTTTAATTTTTCAAATTCTTTTCGGCTTAATATTTCATCAAAATTAATGTCATCAAATAGTTGTTCAATTTGAACATGGGCTTTAGAACAACCTGTTAACATTTTTTTAGTATGTTCACATGCATTTTTAAGTTTTTGAATTATTAATTTATCAGAACTTACATCTTTTTTATATTTAGTTTTAATTAAATTAACGAAATGATTCACAATTCTATTATCAAAATCCTCACCACCTAAATAACTATTACCAGCACTAGATACAACCTTATAATTCAAATTGTTCATGCGAACAATTGATACACTAAGGGCTCCACCACCCAAATCAAAAATAAAGACATTTTTAAAAAATGCCAATTGTGAATGAAAACCGTATGCTATTGCGACAGCAGTTGACGAATTTATAATTTGTATATTATTAAATCCAGCTATATTGGCAGCATCTATTGTTGCCTTACGTTGAATACTATTAAAATATGTTGGAACTGCAATAACTGCTTTTGAAATTTTTTTCTTGAGATATGTTTCGGCGATTTTTTTCATATTCATTAAAATCATTGCAATTATTTCCTCTGGACGTAAATTTTTTTTTTCTTTGTTATAAGTAATTTTTATTCTTGGAAAATTATTAAAATTAGAAACTTCAAATGGCCAAGAAGATAAATTAGTTTTCAATTGTTCATCATCAAATTTTCGACCAATTAATCGTGTTAAATTAAAAATTGAGCTGCTAGGGTTAATTTCAGATTGAATTTTTGCTGATTCCCCAACCATAATATCACTATTACCTTTAAATGCTACATAAGATGGGGTGAATCGTTTTTGTTCATCATTAGATATTACTTCAACTTTTTCATTTGTAAAAATAGCTACGCGAGAAAGTGATGTGCCTAAGTCAATACCAATCGCTAGTGACATTATAATTTTATTAAATAACTTATTCTTTTCGAATACCAAATTCTAACTACTAAAATCAAATAACATTTCTAAATACTAGGTGTGAATGATATTTAATACCAGTGAAACTTATCAATTTTCTTTTATTTTTTTTGTACATGATAACTGATAAGATTATTTACAACCATGAAATTTTTATTTTGTTGAATAAATATGTAATGTCAAAATATTATCATAAATTAAATTTTATAAAATAAAAATCTTTTGCAATTGAAAGATTATTAGATTCCCTTTTTTTTAATTTTCCAGATCATATTTGCAGAAAATAATATAATATATACATAATTACACATTAGTTTTGTATTATTCTTATTATTAACTAGTAATCAAACTCAATTTGATGGTATGATGGAGAAATTTCGAGATTTTAAAAAATTAATTTCTTTTATTATCAAACAATGTCAGCTTCAATTAATTTTTAAAAGAAAACGATATGATCGCAAATCATGTATCAGCATCGCACTAATGAAATAATATCGTTATTATAATAAAATTAATAAGTTCAGAGACAAAAATTATTTACTTTATCAACTTCACATATTATTCAAACCTTAATTAAAAGTTGAAAATTTGTTATATCTGTTAGGTTTATGAACTGGTAGATAAATAAATAAATAATTCACGTTTATTGACATTCTCAATTTGATTGTTGAAATTGATTCGACAAAGTTATACAATATTTATTTACTGCCTTTTGTTAGATGTGATTGTGAAAACTAAAATGTTTTAAATTTTTAACAATTTTTTTTATTTTAAAATAAAACACATTGATTTCGATCGTAAAACCTTTAATTTCAGATAAAGAAAAACCAATACAAACGAAAATTAACATATAATTTTAGTTATTTATTATTATATTATGGGAACAAAAATAAAAGTAAATTGTCTATTTTTCATTATTTTTATTTAATACTAATAATAATTATTTTCTAGTCTAACCCTTCACTTTGGATCAATCTGTAATAGAATATATCTAATCACTATCCAAACAAGCATTTACATGAGTTTGTAGAGAATTTAATGTGTTAAGTTGTTCACTGCATAAAGGGCAGATATATTTTGATCGTTCCTGTTCCTGTTCCTACATAACAAAAAACATCAATAAAATTAAATATATTAAAATTTTGTATAAGATAGTTTCCACCGTTTCCACCCGAATCAATACTTAAAAATAAGTATAAGTATAAAAATATAAATAAATGTTTATTTTTAATAAATACATTTGTATTAACTAATTATACTTTTTACATAGGTTTTCATACATGTATTTTATCGGAGAAAAGGGGTATGAGACTAATATAAAAATTTAACACAAACCTCTTTTGATGGAGGAGGAGTTGTACTTTTTGGAACAGCTCCAGTTTCTTGATGACGTTTGAAAGTTCCTGATAATTTTGTGGAAGATCCTACACCGTTTTGTTCTTTTTCAATTTTCTCCTTCTCGTATCTGTAAATAACAAAAATATGTATTTGTGTAATCGAATTTTCAATTTGAATAATTAAGCCTGTTTTTAATAACTAACAACATGATTAACAATATAAGAAAAGAAGTAAAGTTCAGCCACAAATTTTTTCTTGTTTTTTCTATTGTTCTATTAATTTAGCAGCTTTGAATATCATTTGTAATGAGAACTTTTTATCCTAAAAAGATTAGAAAGAACTCAATAATAATAAGAATGAAGATTTAACTCGGAAATAGTTTAATATGTAATAAAAATTAAGAAATAATTTTAAAATGAATATGAAATTACCTGGCTGTTGCTTCTTCAATTAAACTCAAATTTCTCTGCTGTAATAGACGTAAGTCACTTAAAATAGTGTCTCTTTCACCCGCAATTGTTTGTCGAGCGTCCCTTTCTAGTTGGAAATCTTTTGAATATACTTCAACTTGTGTTTTCAATAACTGAATTTCTTGACGCATTTCATTTCTTTCTTTTTC
Organism: Hybos culiciformis; assembly: GCA_964007475.1. NCBI lineage: Eukaryota > Metazoa > Arthropoda > Insecta > Diptera > Hybotidae > Hybos > Hybos culiciformis. The sequence goes on from OZ023274.1 coordinate 77,135,308, forward strand.
ATAATTCTCGAAAGTGGTCGTCTTTAGTTTATCGGAATTTTTTAATGCAACTATGTCGGCTCGGGTTTCCCGAAGCAATTCATCTGCAGATGTTAAATTCACTTTTAAACAATTTATTTCGTCAATGTAAGTTAGTCTCTAAAATAATAAAATCGAGGTTAAAAAAAAGAATTACGTATAATATAATATTCCAAATAAAAAAAAATTGTAAATTTAAAATTCATCGTTGATTTAGGTATAATTATTAAATAACGCAAATTACGAAAATAAAAATAAAATACGTCTATTTTTAGAAATGTTCTTTAACTTAATAACCATAAGGATTTTTAAAGAGCTAATAATTCTCATTTTTCATTTACCATATCTTCAAATTCAAGATTTTTTGCAGTGAGAGCGGATAATTGTCTTTCAAAATTTTTAACAATACGTTGATGTTCTAATATTGGTACATATTCAATTTCCGTATTATCTGCTTGATTTTCTAATGACTGTTTTTTAATATATTCAAATGAAACCTAAAATATATTAATAAATTTATTCATTAAATAACTTTTTAAAATTTAGTCTTAAATTTTTTTTAATTTACCAAATGTTGTTCTTCTAATTTTTGTATTTGCTGATTCATCACTTGAATTTGTGATGTTTTGTCAGATAATTCTTTAACCAAATCATTACTTTCTTTTTTCATAGATAATTCAAAAATTTTAAAGTGATCCATTTTAGATTCAAGTTCTGAAAAAATAATTCATATAAAAACTTCGGAGATTCATTATATATTTTGTTAAATTACCTTTTTTCAAATCCATGTTTTCATTTCGCAACTAAAAACAAAAAAATAAAAATAAATAAAAGCTATGAAAATAAAATATAATTTTTAAAAAAATAAAAGCTAAGCTTATGTTACTATCGTAAATCTTGTGGGTCATTATAAATCCTATATTTATCCAATAGTTTAAAAAAGTTCGATAGTAAAAAAAAATTTATATTTATCATATTTTCTAAAAACTAAAAAAAAAATTTTTTTTAATCTTTATCATTTCAGAATATTATAGTAATGATTTTTGTAAATATTCTTTAAAACTTTCTTCTTTTAAATGACACTTTGTCAACATTTTAGCATTTTAAATTTTTTTATACTCCATTAAAACATTAATTGTGGTTATAAAAATTTAAAATATTATCCACCTTATTTAATTGATATTTCTATTGAAATGATGTTAAAGACCTGCTTCCGAGTCTTGTAAAAGATTTAATAAAAAATAAAAGCATATTAATTGCATTTGTAAAGTAGTGTTAATTAGTTAAAAATTTTAATTTTCTTATTTATAGCAAAAGTGTAATAGTACCAAATTTACCTTTGCAATTACTTCTTCAAATTGTTTTTTCTGCTCAATTTGATCTTCTTTGTATAACTTAACTTCATTTTGCCATTTTTGAATTAAACTAAAGTGTTGCCTCATTGCCATGTTGTTTTTCTTCAATGTGTCTAAAAAATAATTAAGCTAGGTTTTTAATGAAACATAATTAAGTTAACAAAATTAACTTATCCATGAAAATTTTTAGATGTTAGACGTAACTATAGCCAGATTTTAAGAAAACGAATCAATTTTTAAAATATTTTTGTAATGTTAATATTTGAAATTGATAATTGATTTGTAATCAAAAATTAAGAAAATATTTGAGTAAGTAAGTTTAAACAATTAAAATTAAAAACTACATAATAATTCCTTGATAAATCCAATCATAAAGTTAGATCATAGATATAATCTGAAGTGCGACCAGTACTTAAGCAAAGGGTGTTCCAAGATTTCTAAAAAAATTGGATTTTTTCAAAAGAATCAGATATACATTTGCTTAAAATACAGCAGTCTTATTCTATAACTCCATGATAATTCCTCACTTTGATTACTGAGCTAATTTGATTTTTGGTTAATCAAGCAAAAAGGTTTTCCAAAATTAGGCAATGATATCAATAATAAATTTTTACGTATAGACTATACTTTCATTTCGATCATGCTGCTGAATAGGAAGTGTTATTCATAATATATTGCCATATCATTCACAAAAAAAACTTTCATAGTTTGTTAGCGATCAACCATTTACAACCTAAAAACGGTGAAGATAGTCTCGAGATGCTTAGAACAGCTTCAACCGAAAATTGTGTCATTCATAGGATTTATTGAAATTAATTAAAAAAAGCTTATAATTTCTTATGTGAAGGTGTTAGTGAAACGAAATAAAATGCTTTCGAAACATTGGTAATTATATCTGTATTAACAGTATTTTATTTTGTTTTACTAACAGCTTCAAATAAAAATACAAACAAAATGTTGTATGAAACTGATATTTTAGGTATTCTTAAATCAATTGTTTTAGGTTGTACTATAGAATCTGATATTCAAATTTTTGTAATTGTCAAACAAAAATATAATGGAACAACATTTTTCATTAACTAATCAACAACAGTATTCCATTAAAAGAAAAAATTTTCGATATAAAAAGTCTTACGTGTAACCAGTCTCAAATTTCCAAATAGCTAATTTAAAATAAATCTATTTAGAAGAATGATCATAAATAACTTATTAAAAAATAAATTTTTAAACTGTAATTCTTCTCATTTACTATAAGATTTAATTTGACTAACCTTTAAGCTCAACATATTCTGACATAAAAGTTTGTAATCTAACAATATCTTCTGTTGCAGCACTGCTACTACACAAACTTGGAAATTGTGAATGAACATTTGCCTAAAATCAAAAAAATTAGTTAAAATAATAAAACACTTTATGATTTTTGAAAAATTTAACCTGCTACAGTATCCGATGTGTTTCGACGAATGCAAATTGAAAGATAATGAAATGGAATGATAAAAAATATGTACTTTAGTTTTAATTTTTCACAATTCAGAGTTAGGTAACTAAAAACACAATTAAAATTTAATGCTTAAACTTAATTGTACTTAAAATTTTTTTGTGAAAAAATTATATTGTATAATACAATGTTTTTTTGACCTCATTGTTCATTGCAAAAAATTTTCAAATCATATTTTAAAAATCGTCAGTAACTTATTGTTATTTCTAATTTTCGATTATTATAAATAGATTTATTAGATCATACAATAATAAATTAATAAATATTTCTTATTTTGTTAAAAATTTTATTAAAATATTGACGGCAGGTTGTTTAAAATTTTTAAATGATTTAATAATTTCTCTGTTAATATTTTCATATTACATTATAATAAAAATGAAATAAAATACTTTTAGAACATCTAATTGAACATCTCCCAATAAAAAGCTTGCTGCTAATGAACCATCTACAGCTCCGATTGTCGCACTTTTCATCGATTGTTTTGAACTTTTGTGAACAATAGCATCAACACAAGGTTTATCTGTATTCAAAGACAAATCATTGAAAGTATTTTGTGATATAATATCGCTTTTTGTTGAATTGGTTATGTCCCATAATCCATTAGTTTTTCTCAATGAATTGGACTTATTGTTTTCCATTTCTTCCAATGAATCATTTTGTAAATTACTGTTTTTCAATGATAAATTATTATCAACGTTTGCAATCAGGCTAAATTTTAATTGTGATGCAGTTAAACTATTTTCTTTCGACTTTGATGAATCGTTTGTATCTTGTTGTGAGTTCTTACAGGTTTCATTGTTAATGAAATTTGATGACAATTGTTCTTGACCAGGTGAAGGTAAATTACTTTGCATAGACGGAGTAGGTGATGTACCCAAAATAACAAATGAATCATCGTCAGACATTTTTTAAAAATTTCAATTACTCTTTTCCAATCTAAACAATAAATAAGTATGTTGAAAAAAAAAATAATTAAGAACATGATTAATTTATGAGGATCTGTGGTTATTATACATAGCCACCTAGTTACTTTCAATATAGAACTTAATTATATAGGGTTGCATTGAAACAAAACAAATGGGGGATTGAGCTTTGCATATCCTAGCCTTTAAAAATTTTTGTTATATTACTAAAAATGTATGAAGATTATTAGTAGGAATACCTAATAAAATCTATGTCTCATTCAAAACCTAACAAAAATTGTGTTGAATTTGTATGAGAATGGGGCACGAATGGGGCTAACAAGTAACCTGACATGTTGAATACAAAATCAAAATATTTATTCAATTGGAAATACCTATGTTATATCGTCTGCTCAGAAATGAAACAACGTATGACATTTATACGTCATTATTTGACAATAGCACCATTCGATTCCTCGTACTCGATTTTATAAGTACAACTATTTTGCAATATTCTTAATGTTGATTAAAATGTGTTTTTTTAGATGAAAATTGTACGCTACTTCATATTTTTTCATACGTTTTTTTTAATTTTCAAATCTTTAAATTCAAATTACTCGAAACTATACTTTTCATTATACGTTGTTTCATTTCTCAGCAGACGATATATACCTACATTAAATACTCATAAAATAAGTACCTACTTTTTGTTCGCACCGTAAAATGTTCCCGAAAAAAAAGTAGAAATTTTTACTTCTTCTTCATAAGTGGAAAAAATTTTACAGTTCCGGAAAGAAGATAGCGAGCAAAGTATTTAATGTAGTAAGACCAGTCGTCCTGTTATGGAACATTCCCCTTTTTAGACTGGCTGTCCTCTGAAAATATGTTTTTTAACCATTTTAAAGAGCTCTATTAAAATCTTTTGTAAATAAAAATAATTTACATCATAAAATATACAATAGTAATTAAGTCGCGATAAAATCTGTACTTATTATTATGATTATTTAATGTGCAGACTCTATTTTTCCTTTTAAAAAGACAACTAACTTTATGAGAATAGAAAAATGTAACAGGCTACAATTATAATTTAGCTACGCTGCGCTGTACATTACTTGCCCTTTAAACTCAATTGAAGATACAGAATGTAGTTACATCAACCAACCAGCATCTTTATGCTTAGAGTAAACTCAATTGCAGGAACTGCAATTAAATAATTATTTAAAAAATGTATGCTCTATTTTTGATTGGAAATTATGGTCAACGTATACATGGCATGTTGGTTGGAGTATTAGTAGGTCAATATAATAAAAAAAAAATCGATAGTTCATTTTCATACCTACTTTATTAGCTACCATCAGTTTATACCTATTAATTTTACATATTACCTATCAGTTTCTATTGTGATATGAACAACACACCTTTTTACGGGATATTTTTTTCTTTTATATGTTTAAAATTTAAAACTATCATTGAGATTTTTTTGTTTTATATTAGGTAGACAAGTAAGAAATAGAAAGTTCAAAACTAGGTAGATATGCAAGGAGGTAGAAGTTCTTGAAAAGTGACAATTTTTATATGATTTTCCTTAGGCAGGTACCTACCTTTTCAATTCCTATTTTATAATAATGGTAGGTAGAAGTAAAACTCTGGCACAATTGTTCAAAATGACGTCAATATTCTAAAATGAAAATGAGAAAGGAAAATTTTTTTTTTTTATAAATTTTATTTTTTTTTTCATTTTTGGGATTCCACTTTTTTTTTTATCGCTACAATAGAACACTCACTTTATTAAATAATGTGAAATTCGATAAAGTTATTTTTTTTGTGATTTTATTAATTTTCTAAATTAAAATTAATTTTATTTTTCCTCTTTGTATTTTTGCTGCTTGTCAAAATTCAATAAAATTATAAATAGGAAAATTAAAATTGAAGCAGACGCCGACGCCGACAAGGAAAATACGCCGTGCGCTGACCGCCGCAAACCATTTTTTTGTTCGCCGCCGCAAAACATTTTTTTCGAGATTTCAGTGCGTACGCCTTGCGCCGCATTTTTATATTTTGTATCGGCGTGCTAAAAATTTTTCTAATATTTTTTTGGTTAATTTTCTTTTTTTCGTTTTTTTTTTTTTTTTTTTTCGTTTTTTTTTTCTTTTTTTTCGTTTTTTTTTTTTTTTTTCGTTTTTTTTTTTTTTTTTTTTTGCTCTTTCTTTTTTTTTTTTTTTTTGCTTTTTTTTTAGCACGCCGGTAACGCCGCACGCCGCTGAGTTTTTTTTCTAAGCGCGTCGCCGCAGCCAAAAACTCGTCGGCGTCGGCGTCTGAATTGAAGCGCATAAATGAAGTATGTATGTGTTTTGTAACTCTTAAGAATTTAATTTGTAGAATTGATTGCTATAATTATTGGAAATAATAGTTGCAAGTTGAAATTCTTCTAAAGCGTGAACAGGGACAGCCAAAAACAACGCAAGGAATGTTTTATTTTTGCAATTTTTATTCTATTGGGCTGGTCCCATCTAATTGAGGTATCTGAATAGAAGGTACCGTGAAAAACGATTTTCGACCTTATTACTTAATTAATTTCAATAAAATTAAAAAAAAAAAAAAAGAACTTTTGAAAAATATTTTATAATTAATTAGAAATTTCATTTAATTTTTTCTGGGACCTGAAAATATACATTACACGGCAAAATATTTATTTTGTTCCTTTTTCACTGTGTTTCATTTCTATCTGAGTTTTTTATTTAGGAACATTTTCGCTCACAATTTCAGTGAGCATACGACCCTGGGGATATTTTGTAAAAGTTTCCTATTTTTTTTGGTAATCGCATTCTACAGTCGTAGATACACATAATTTTGTTGGGTTGTGACCTGCTGTGGTGGGTTGTACGTTGCTAGTTTTTTATATGATTTTATTGTAACTGCTGAGTGATGTCGCGTTCAGATGTCAGCCAAATACTGCAACTGCAAAATGACACATTTTCACTCCATAAATCAAGATCAATCCATACAGGTTGCGTAATATTGAACAAAAAGGAAAAAAAAAATGGCCGCGGCTCTGACGTCATTGATATCCAATTTCCATATATTGTTCCATATATTGTTGTTGTTTTTTTCTTTTTTTTCTTGAAAAACGCAAATTTTATATAGAAAAATTGAACAGCTGGATATCACTTACGTCACTTGACATTTGTCATAAAAATCACGTATTACGCAACCTGTATGGATTGATCTTGCCATAAATATAGTATTTTCACTCATTCACTAGATGCGTTGCTAAAAAATAAAAAACTACACGACTACATCTTTTGCAGAACGTAAAGTAATACTGCAGGCTGCCGCTGCAGCTTAATTTATTAATAATTTATTTTAAAATTGCAATTACAGCAATGCATGCAATCGGTAACAATAAGCAATAACAACTATTATTGACTATCTGCGCAGCTGCAGAGTGCAGGAAGTTACTGAACTGAAAATGATCAATAAACAAAATTGAGTTTTTTGGTTTTCTAATTTTTTTCGTTTATGTACGTACATACGTATACACTTATGTTCTTAGGTACGAAATATAAAATTGTAAATATGCATCTATTTATAAATTTATATTTATTGTTTTAATAATATTTGTGGGTACTTTTCCGTTATCCGGGCGCAAATGTACGGGAAAAAAAAAATTGTACTGAAGTCGCAAAACGAAGCAGAAATGTTACCCAAAACTTATGGTCATTTAAAATAAATATTTTTTTTTGTGTATCTGGGGACGGCTGCTGCCTCCCCCGAACTCTCTAGGTCACCTTTTTTTTTTGGTTTTTCTTGGTTGTGTAGAGCAGAAATTACAATAGTGTTTTTAAGAATATGATAAAGGAATATTTAACGTTGCTTTCAGTATCATTTTATGTCTCACAAAGAGATGCAATGCAGATCCCTCCTTGGGGATTGTTAAATCCAAAATAGCTTTACGCCCAAGATTATTATTTTGAGAACTAGCCTTAAGACAGGATTTTCGAAATATGGGACTCCGTCTGTATAGAATCAAATCATCACTATTCATTCTCATTCATACTGTAGCTTTTTCATTCAATTCGTTTCATATTCATTTGTAACTTATCTCATTGTCATGTATTTATAATAACATTTTATAACGAGTGAGTCGTATTAAATCAATTGTTGTGAACAGAGGTCCCTTCCGGACAACATCAGCGAAATAATTAAATAAATAAAATTAATTATTATTTAAACAACAGAACCAGGCATTTTTATTATACAGTCCATTAGAAGAAGATTTTTCAACATTATTATTTGGTCCGATCGACCGGGATTGGAGATTATTGGAAAAAATTGAAATTCAAAAAATCATCGGAAATTAATGACGCCATTTTCGGCGGTAAACAATCAGTCATCAGTGGTCAGCGGTGGTCATCAGCGGTAAGCAATCAGTCATCAGTGGTCAGCAGTAGTCATCAGTGGTAATCAGTGTTACTCATCAGTGGTAATCAGTAAAGTCAGCAGTGTCAGGCACGAGTCATTAGTCATCAGTATTAATGTCAGTATTACATCGGTTTATTGAAATTGGGCAATATTATTGCATGGGGAAAAAAGAAAAAAATATTGTTGAATAACAAACACAACTGCAAGTGGAAATTTATTAATTTGAAAAAATAATTGTATTTTGAAAACAGTTAGACGTTTTTATTGAAGAAGAATTTTCAAAGCAAGCAGAAATTGAAAGTACAGTTACAAAGAAGAATTGTGAAAATTTATTGAGAAAAGCAGATCATCAAATTAGAAGCGGAAATTAAAAATTAACAAAAATTGTGGTTCAGTTTAGGAAAATTACCAAATTCATCAAATTGAAAATCTACAAGTGTCTTTACGTGGAATAGCAACTAAGTATTAATTTAAATAAATAAACTTTTATTTTAGATGTCAGTCCACGAAAGAAAAAATATCGAGGCTTCAATTCATCGTATTCTGGTGTGGTGTGAGCGTCCAGAATTACAGACATCGGATTTAGTTGAAATTGAAAATCAACTAGAAAAATTGGAACAACGTTGGCAAGCATTTTGTAAAAAACATAACGAAATTTTAGCGAATGTGGCTGAAAATGACCAGGCAGCATTAAATTTAGAAATCAAATTGCAAGAAGATGTTGAGAACAATGTGGACGTAGCTAAGGCAATTTTAAAACGTCGAGTTAATGTATTACAACCTAATGTGGAAATTCCAGCTGAAACACAACAAGATCAAAATAATCCACGATTATCAACAGTTCAAATTAATATCAAAGACATTGAGTGTTTCAGTGGTGATTTCAAAAAATGGCACTCGTTTCGCGATACATTTTTAAATTTAGTCGACAGTGACGATAACGTGGGCAACGCAATGAAGTTAACAATTTTGAAAAAACTATTGCAAGTGAATTGATCAGTGGTTTACCAGCAACAGATGCAAATTATATTCAAGCGTGGCAAACACTTCGTGCACATTATGACAACAACCGTCGAGCAGTTGATGCATTTATTCAGAGTATTATGGAAATTCCTAATTCATCAAGTGAAAGTTACAGTCAAGTAACTTTAATCAAGCGTCGCATGAATGACGTTATTCGTGCTTTACCTGCATTTGGTGTTAATATTGAATCTTGGGATTCAATTTTAATTTTCATTTTAGCTTCAAAATTAGATTCCAAATCAGCAGAGGAATGGAGAAAACAACGTCCTCAACGGGAAGTGGCTACAATTAAGCAATTTGACAACTTTTTGGAAGAAAGAGCAAATGTGTTGAGTGATCAAGTTATTTCAGTTCAGAGTGAACCCAGAAGCAATCCAAAACAACGGCTAACAGGCAAAGACAATAAAGAGAAGACAAAAACGAAATCTGGTTGTCCAATGTGTCATGATGCACACAAATTATTTGAGTGCAAATAATTTTTGAAATTATTACCTCGTGATCGTAGTCAAAAAGTATCCAAGCTGGGTTTATGTTTTAATTGTCTACGTAGTGGTCATTTAACATCCAATTGTACTTCTGGTAATTGTCAGAAATGTGGCCGGAAGCATAATTCTTTATTATGTTATTCAAATTCAGTGAATACATTACAAGAACAACAGGGTGAAGAAATTGAAAATGGTGAAGGAGCAACATGTAGTCAGCAACCTTTTAATTACGCCGGTGCAGGAGCAGCTGAAAATCAGATGCCCTTTCGTGCAGCGCCATCTGCTGGAATACGAAACAGAGAACAGACATTTCGTTCCATGGCAGATTACCCAAGACAAGACCAAAATAAATTTTAAAGAAGTGGTGTTGCCAGAGAATGTGAATTTACATTTTAGTTCATCTGGCAGTAATTCAAATCAAAATTATGTCTTATTAGCTACAGCAGAAGTTGAAATTCAAGATTCAAGTGGAATTTGGAAACAATTCAGAGCATTATGTGATAGTGGTTCCCAAGTGAATGCAATTACCAAAAATTGCAGTGATATTTTGAAATTAAATACAACAAGAAGTAACAAACATTTGACAGGAATTGGCGCAAATCTTAACATTATTACAACGGCATCAGCATCCGTGAATTTTCGTTCAGTTCATGAATCAGCAAACATTTTATATCAAGAACAAGTTTTAGTTTTACCAAAAATTACTCATGTTACACCATCAGTAGAATTTGAGTACAATCAGTGGCCTCATCTATCAAAATTGAAATTAGCAGATACAACATTTCATAAACCAGGTAATATTGACATTTTATTTGGGGCATGTTTGTTGTTAAAAATAATTGAAGGTGAAATTATACCAAGTCAAAATGGTTCACCAGTAGCACAGAAGACAAAATTTGGTTTTATAATTTTTGGAGAAACACCAATTACTACAACGTCAAATAGTAATTGTAATTTAATATCAGATGAACAATTAGATTTATCAATGCAAAAATTTTGGGAAATTGAAATGATGCATGATAAAAAACCAAGATCAAGTGAAGATGAATTATGTGAAAATATTTTTGTCAACAATCATTATAGAACCAAAAGCGGAAGATATGTGGTAGACATTCCATTTAAATCAGTCGTAACAATTATGGGTGATTCACGTGAACGTGCTTTAAGACAATTTTTCGCCTTAGAATCAAGATTCAAATTAGATTCAAAATTACGAGAGAAATATTCAAACTTCATGGAAGAATATATTCAACTAGGCCATATGATACCAGCTTCCAAGCTACTTAGTGATGGTACACCAATTTATTATATACCTCATCATGCAGTGACATCAAATAAATTTCGTGTGGTATTTAATGGTTCAGCAAAAACAAAAAGTGGTGTTTCTTTAAATGAACTACAATTGTGTGGTGAGAAGTTACAAGAAGATTTAGTCATGATCATAATTCGATTTCGTGTTTATGCAGTGGCAATATCAGCGGATATTGTTAAAATGTTTCGTAAAGTGCTAATCAATCCAAAGCAATGGAATTTTCAAAGAATCTTTTGGAGATTTAATTCATTTGAACCAATCCAAGAGTGGTTTTTGATAACAGTGACTTATGGTACAACATCAGCGCCGTTTTTAGCCATTAGAGCAGTAAAGCAGTGTGCAGAAGATCATCGTGAAATTTATCCAAATGCATATAAAATTGTGATGGAAAACTCATATGTTGATGACAAATTATTCGGAGCTCACAATATCCAAGCGGCAAACGTGCTTATTCAAGAATTGGTTCAACTACTGACGGGTTTGAATTATCCAAATGGCGGACAAACAACATGCAATTGAATAAATTATTGAACAATGAAAATAAGAACATGTTGGAATTAAACGAAAGCGAAGTGGTGACAGTCTTGGGCCTAAACAGGTTGCCTTCAACTGATAATTTATTTTTTAAGGTACAGATGCCTTCTGAGTTCTACATAACCAAGCGCACAGTAGTTAGTCAAGTAGCTAAATTGTACGATCCAGGTGGATATTTATCACCAGTCATCATATTGGCAAAAATATTTATTCAACATTTGTGGACAAAAAAGATTGGATAGGATGATGAATTAGATGAATCATTGAAGCAAGATTGGATAACATTTTCAAACTCATTACCAATATTAGAGAACATCCAAATTCCAAGATGGTTAGGTGTAATGGAAAACAGCTGTGTCGAATTACATGGGTTTTGTGATGCTTCTGAGAAGGCTTACGGGTCAGCAATTTATTCACGAACAATCAATTCAAATGGTGAAATAATTGTTCGTCTTGTTATGTCAAAGTCACGAGTGGCACCATTGAAAACGGTTACCATAGCACGACTGGAATTAGAAGCAGCTTAATTATTGGCCAAACTTTTTAGAATTGTTTGTGATGCAATCAACAGTGAAGTGAATATATCAATGTGTCATTGTTGGACAGATTCAATGATAGTTCTACATTGGATTTCAAAACCATCATCTTCCTGGAAGATTTATGTAGCAAATAGAGTAAGCGAAATTCAGACATTAACCGAGCAAATGCAGTGGCATCATGTGAACACGAAGGTGAATCCAGCAGATTTAATATCAAGGGGATCTTTACCAAAGAATTTAATCAATAACAAATTGTGGTGGTATGGACCAGATTTTTTGCAGAGTGATGTAAAACATTGGCCAAAACCATTAGTGAATTTAAAATCAACAGAAGTTAAATTAATTGAAAATGAATTGAAAGCAATCAAGCCAATCGTGATGAATGTTCGAGAAGTTCAACCTTTGTTAGTGTAAAATTATTACACGATCGAAATATTAGAATTATATCATCATTAGAATTAAATCAGGCAGAACTTATTTGGATTCGTTATGAACAGCAAGTTTATTTTGTAAGTGAAATAAAATCTTGTACAAACAACCAAGAGTTAACAACAGAATCGAAACTATGCGGCCTAAGTCCATTCATTGATGGGTGCGGGATTCTAAGAGTTGGTGGTAGAATTGCAAAGGCTAACTTAACATTTGAAGAAAAACATCCTATCATTTTGCCAGAACTGGGAATGTTTACAAGATTATTGATCGAAGATGTTCATCGAAGTACATTACATGGTGGTGTTCAACTTATGTTACAAGTTCTACGAGAAAAATATTGGATCATACATCAAAGAAAAATTGTGAAGCAAATTACATCAAAATGTATAACATGTTTCAAACAGAAGAAAGTGACAGCACAACAATACATGGGTTCATTACTAGAGGCAAGAGTGACAATCAACGACGCATTTGTGTCTACATCAGTTGATTATTGTGGTCCATTTGAACTTAAAAGATTTCATGGTCGATGCAATACATTTGTCAAAGGGTACATTGCAGTGTTCGTGTGTATGAAAACAAAAGCAGTGCATCTTGAAGTGGTAAGTGATTTATCCACAGCAGCCTTTATTAGTGCCTTTTCGAGATTTTGCAGCAGGCGTAGTAGTGTCAAGGAATTGTGGAGTGACAATGGAACAGCATTTGTTGGTGCAAACAAAGAGTTTAAAGAAATTTTGGCATCATGGCAAACCATTCAACTGTCAGATGAATTCAGTAGATTCAAAATAGATTGGAAGTTCATTCCACCAGCATCACCACATCAAGGTGGATTATGGGAAGCAGCGGTCAAGTCAGCGAAGTACCATCTGAAGCGAGTGGTTGGTGTTCAACATTTATCATACGAAGAAATGGAAACATTAGCAACATCCATTGAGGCATGTCTTAATTCAAGACCTCTGACACCATTATCCGATGACCCAAATGATCTCAATGCATTGACACCAGGTCACTTCCTTGTGGGAAGACACATTGAGTTACCATTAACCAAAGACGTCAGTGAAGTAGCAGACAATCGATTAAAACGATGGGCTCTGATAGAAAAATTCAAATGGAATATCCGGAAGAGATGGAAATCCGAATATTTAACACAGTTAAATGTAAGAACCAAATGGCAAAATCAATCACCAAATATCAAAATTGGTCAAATGGTTATCATCAAAGACGAGAATCTTCCTCCAGCATACTGGCGTCTAGGGAGAATTATTAATGTTTATCCAGATCAAGCAGGTATAATCCGTAGGGTAGACGTCCAGCATCAGACAGGAACATTACAGCGAACAGTACAAAAATTATGCATATTACCAATTGAGGTTTGAACAAGTTCAACGGGGCAGAATAAATGTATAGAATCAAATCATCACTATTCATTCTCATTCATACTGTAGCTTTTTCATTCAATTCGTTTCATATTCATTTGTAACTTATCTCATTGTCATGTATTTATAATAACATTTTATAACGAGTGAGTCGTATTAAATCAATTGTTGTGAACAGAGGTCCCTTCCGGACAACATCAGCGAAATAATTAAATAAATAAAATTAATTATTATTTAAACAACAGAACCAGGCATTTTTATTATACAGTCCATTAGAAGAAGATTTTTCAACACCGTCTTCTTAAGAGTTAAATTTTTATTTCATTATTCTTCAATTGAAATTTTTTATTTTAATATCAGTATTTTCTATAAATCCTTATCATTTGCACTTACGAGTTTTATAATAGCCAATTTTAGTTTTCTAATTTACATATTTAAAAAAATAGGTACAAATGATCTCTTCAATTTTTGAAAGTTTTAGTATAAAAATTACTAAATTCACACAAATTTGTTTTTTCCGCGCAAATATCACATATGTTTAGTTTACCACCGATTGCGATTAATGATTTTTTTTTTATTAGCAGGTAGGTATAGAGAGATTTTATTTATATATGTATAAGCAAGAAACAAAATTTCGGGAGTTTCCCTAATAATAATATAAAGTTATAATTATATCAAAAACAAATAAAAAATTTTGTTAATACAGTGAATAAAATATTTTACACAATGATTCGAATAGTATTTTTTTGCTAAATAATTTCAATTGAGATGTTCTTGATTTAAATGATTTTCATAAAACTAGCTGTATACAATTAATTTTTAAAACTAAAAAATATTAAATATTTTTTTACAAAATTATTTATGTATTTATTTAATTTAATATACTATATTTATATATCTATGTATTATATCATAAAGGAAGTATAATATAGAGTAACTATGTCAAACAACTTTTTAAAATATCGTTTTTATTTTTTTTCCTATTTTTTCAGACCCCCAAAACATATGTATACAAAAAAGCTTTTCTATTCTCTCTAATACTCATTAATTTTTTTCAATTTTGAGGATGTTTAGTTTTAAAATTACACAACTTATAAAAATTCGAATGTAGTTGTGCGAAAAATCATAACTATAATGAATAAATGAAAAAATATGTGTCTAAATATGTATTGTTGTGATGTATGTGCTAATATCAATTTTTTGCATCTGTAATTTTTTTTTTTCAATAACTGGTATCTTCGTCTTCATTGAAATTTATAAAATTCTTATCATAAGTTAACTAAAAAAATTTTTTGATAGCTATTTTAATCAAAATGTTTATAAAAAAAAATTTTAACAAACAGTATACAATTAATTACATTGCTGTTTGGACGCAACAAAATTATCAAAAAAATATGATTTCTGGTTCAACGAATCATGAACATAAATTTAAATTTTTGGAGTTTGTTATTAACACTTTAAATAACAAAAGGCTCAAAATTTTTCAAAGGGATATTCTTAAAAAGTGAAAGTATCCTTACAAACCAAAATAAAAGAACAAAAAAAATCATTATTCCAATAATATAAAATAATGTGAGCATCGTCGGTCTCTTGAAACTGCAAAAACATAGTTTTGAGAAAATTGGTTTTGAATTTCTTTTTTCTTTTTTTTGTAGTACGTTTGGGTACTTTCGGGAAAATAGAAATAGTCATTGCGGATAATTTATGAGAACTTTCGACTTTGAACATATTCATATTTTAGTTTTTTTATGTTTTTTGTACAATATTAGTTCAAAACGGCCAAACTTACAGTTTCGTACTTTTTGCACAAGACCGACGATATGTAAATAAACATGAAATAAAATGAATTTATTAATGCTTTCAAACAGACGCCGACGCGATCAGTGATTTTGAGCGACCGCAAGGTACGCAGCGACGTTTTTTAACCTAGCAGTAGCGACAAATTTTTAGGTGAAAGCGATCGCTAGCAGTCATAGAAGTTTTAAAAAAAAAAAAAAAACCAAGCAGCGACGAAAATTTTTTTTTTTTTTTTTCGATTTTTTTTTTTAACGGATTTTTTTTTAGCGATTATCAGCGACGCAGTAGCGGGCAATGGTTTTTTTTTTAGCAGCAGTTCCAAAAAATTGAAAATATCGCTGCTAAGCCGCAGCGACCAAAAATATGATCGCGTCGGCGTCTGCTTTCAAATATAATTTTTTTATTTACATTTATCTAACCCAATTTTTTTTTTCATAGAGAAACAAATACTAGTAAACATTAAAATACAATTATAATAAAAGAAATATTTTGTTTATTTTTAAAAGCTTTATATAAAAAATATTTTAAAAGCTATAAAGCTCTCTCGTTATAGCGATATATTCTAAACAAAAATAAAAGCTTGGGGGTCTGATCTAATTTTGTTTAAATTTTTTTATTCGAATTTTTTGTACGGGACTAGTTTCTCTATTTATACTTCCTTTATGATTATATGTACCTACTTAAGATAAACATAATTAATTAGTGCAGTGGTATTTTAGTTTTAGGGAGGTAAGTGTACCTAAGTAATTTTATTTTTCTAAAAAATTACTTTTATAGCTTCACAAATCACAATATACCTAATAAATCAATTTGATATACATTCAACATTATTAATTAAAATTTTTATTTTTGGGCTAATCACTAATGAAAGACGCCAAGAATCTTGCAAGTAACTATCTATATATTTTGCATTAGTTTATATTATTTTTTAATATAAAGTACCTAGGGCTGTTTACAAATTACGTAACAGTTCTAGGAGGACGGATATTGAATGTTTTTTAGAATTCGTTACGGTGGAGGTGGGGGTGTTTTTCAAAATGTTACCTATCTAACCAAATTTCTTCTTTTTAAAAAAAATCGCACTTTTTTCTGGATAAATTTTCTTAATTATGTGTTTTGTTTTGTTTATTTGAATAAAACATTAATTTTTAAAATATATAGAAAGTTCTTTAACTTTTGTTAAGTTATTCCTCTGATAGGAGGAGGTTTCGTCTTTATTTGCTATGATCTGTTACTAGTGGAAGGAAGGGTGTTAAGAAAAGTGTTACGGAATTTGATGAACAGCCTTCAAAAGACACATCATAATTATATATTTTTTCAATAGAAAAATAATGTTTTCTTAGGTAGATACAATAAAATAGTCAGAAAAGCTTTCTATCTGTTCTTTCTTAAATTCAAATTATATGGAGTATCATTTATATCATTTTAGTTATATTATCCTTGACTTGGAGAAGGTATAGAAGATCCAGCTTTTTTTGCTAACGCATATCGATACTGAAATATTGGGCGGAAAACATTAATTTCTTCTAATTGCATCTCTTCCTGATCTTCGATATATTTCATTTCAGGGTTTAAATTTTTTAAAACATTTGTTTTATCCGGTATTTCTTCTTTTATCTCATTTGTATTTGACATTGTTAAAATTAAATTCTCTGGTTGATTTAAAATTTTTATTTCTTCAATTTTATTTGATCTAATCGAAACACAGTTAACCATTTTGCATACTAATATAATTATTACAACCTTAAAATAATTAATGTAAAAAAAAAAATTATTTTTAATCGTTTTATTTTGTTTTATTGGAAATTAAATATTTATTAATATTTTAATGCTAGTCGACTATTATATAAAAATTAATTTCTTTTAAATCTCCCATTTTTTTTAGAGATATCCTTACTTCTTTTTTTATACTTTATAACTTTATGTATTTACCTATCGATTACGTTTTTCGAACAGAAAAATTCACAAAAATTTTTTTCTCTAATTCATTTATTATGTAACTTACAAATTTTAAAAACATTTCGATTTTAAAGTGTTATTGCTATGGAAATTAAAATATTTTCACTTTTTGTGAATTGATTTCAAACAGTGATTTTTCGTCAATTTTTTTTAATATAACTGAAACCGTATATTATAATTATCTATTCTTTTATAATAAAAAAAAAATCTTTATCGTATTTGAATTAAAAGCTTAAAATCTTAACATTTAAAGCTTATATGAACATTTAATTAACACATAATTGTTGCATATTCCAAAGCTCTAGTTAAATTGTTTATGTGAAAATTATTTGCAAATGTTAAATTTATAAATACCTAAATGGTTTGAAATATAAATATTAAAATGTAAGTGCAATTAGCGAATAGTTCTAAAAAAAAATTTCAATGTGAAAATTATATTAACCTAATATCCCAATATACCACGAGTCAGTTATTTGTCTAGTTCATCGGAAATAAAAAACATCATTTGTTAACTAACTTAGTATACTAATGATATGAACACGTTAGCCACAAGGATATATAAAAAGTACGACATGGATCGTATATAGGTGACAAATAACTGACATTGCCCATACATCAAGTGCCTTCGAGCTAGTTATTTGTAACCGTAAATTACGACTGAACGTTAGGTATACGACAAGCATTAAGGTAAAGAATAAAGCTGACGTAGCCGTTAGTTATGAAACTAACATATAAGTCAGAATTAAAACTGTCTCCAGGATCAGTTATCAGGCTGACTACTAAGCTAGTTGTAAATCTTACTTAAATGTCACTTATATGACGGACATCGAAGGACAATTCTATGACTGCCGTCGATGTTAATTGTAAAACATACTTTAATGTAAGCTGACCATTTTTGTCCTCCTAAGGAGGACCTATTCAGAATATTTTTAGTTTTTCGAAAATATCTCGAAAACGGTGCGTTTTTTACCCATTCATATTTTCGAGATATTTGCGAAAAACTAAAAATATTCTGAATAGGCCCTCCTTTTAGGAGGACAAAAATGGTGAGCTTACATTAAAGTATATTTTACAATTAACATTAACATCAATTAACAAAATGTCATCTCATTTAATGGTAACTTTGCTAAAGTAAAAAAAAACTGTTGTAACCAAAATGGCAAAAATAAGAATCAGATACAGTTAATGTTGAAATACTATTTATTATTTAACATAAAAATAATAAAAACAAACAAAATCTTCCTAAAATGGTGGAATTATTCAAACTTGTCTTTGGATGATGAATAAGATTATTCGTTAGAATTTCATCTAATAATGTATAAACATTTAAAATCAAAATTAAATTAGTTAAAATAATATACATATTCATAAAATAATGGAAAAATTCAAAATATTAAAATAAGATGATATATTGCATGCAATTTTGGAATAATACTTGGTAGATAAAAAATAAAATAAAAGTGTGCTAAAATACCATGTCTATGAAAATAATTTTCTTTGTTTTAAATTTAATTTGAATTCAAATTATTATAATTGTAAAACTTCTTAGACAATCATTCAATAACCGAGTATTGGTCATTTTTATTAATGATTAATAAAAAAAATTATATGTAAAATAAAGGTTTATTCTCACTTTTAATTGGCAATTGATTGTATGTAACTTCAAATCTTAATGTAAAAATGCTTTTATTTCCAATATAGACTATAATATCTCTTAAAATAAATATTTATTTGGCATATTTAGCACACTTTTCAGAAATTAAAATTTCAATATTTTTGAAAACGGTGAATTTATGTTGTAAGAAAGAAATTATTTTTACTGAGTGTGTTATCAGGTACAAAATTGTATTTATATGAATGTGTTGTTGCTCTATTTCAAAAATGTTTTTTTATCTTTTTAAATTGAATTTTTTACTTAAAATAAATTTTACACTTTTTAATTTCATATATAGTTCATCAACATACAAAAATTTTCTTAAATTCTAATTTTATAAACTAAACTTAAATATAATTTCATTGATCTTATTTTATGTAGAATTATAATTTTGTAAGTATCTAGGAAATATTGAGCAAATAACATTTTATTCATATTTTCCTTTTATCCAAACATTTAACAAACATTTTTTTTTTGTTCACAGATAAAATTTTTTTTTTTATATACTTTATATAATGGATTAAGGTTTAATTTCAAATAAGGAATTCAACTTTGGAATGTAACTTTTTATGTAATTGTAATTTGTTTTTGTTATTACAATTAAATTTATTAAAGCTGTTTTTTTCCATTAATCCGTTAAATTTTTATAAAATGGCAAAGCAAATAGAATAAAAAGAAACGGAATTCGAAATAACGCATTTGGACTTAGTGTGATTATTTTTTTTTTATTAATATTTATTAATCTTGTTTTCATTTAAAACTATTAAAATTATTTTGATAAATTAAACAACCAAATTATGTTGCATTAATATTATGTTCTTGAAATATAATTTGTTTTTCAACATAAGCATTGATTAAGGTTACCAAAAAGAAACTGACTATCTTTGTAACTAGTAATTAAATATTCTAAATCAATGAATAATCTATTATTGCTGAAACTTTTACTATAAAGTTTAGTTAAAGTAATAAAAATTTCAAAATTAGAGTCTCATCAGTTATTTTTATTAAATATTCAACATATTTGAAGTTGATTTTGGAAACTGATTAATCACTATAATTCAAACCTGCTTTGAAACTGCAACTTTATTTTAAGAAATTCTATTCAACAATTTTTAAATATTTTAAAAAGTAAAATTATGTTCAACTTGCGATACTTCTTTTAATCAAGGATTCATTTTTTTTATATTATTGATCATATCATAAATTTGATTATTGATCATATCATAAATTTTATTTTTGCTTAATTTTCTTTTCAAAGAAATAAATTAAAATTCGAATTAAAATAATGAATGCCGTATCTAAAAATTTACATACCTTTGCCATTTATGTTTGATTTTTGTTTTATAAGGTAATGTCAATAAATTTTTTTGTTTAATTTCTACGTATAATTTACATGTACTTAATGCACACAAATTAAATATTTTTTTCTTTACACAAATTTTTTAGAGAGCCTCCTAATCTTTTGTAATTAAAATTTCTAACTATATTTATAAAAAAAGAAAGATTAATTTAAACTTTCTCAATAGTTTTCAACAACCTTTTTGACACTTATATTTAAAATATTATTAAGTTTTTTTTTTTTACATTTCTATCCATTTGGATCTATTATAGGTCGTCTATGATTCCAATTACTAGTTTTTTTTATTTGATTACATGTTAAACTACTATCATCATCGAAATTTAATAATGTTGTTTCAGTTGAATTACTGTCGATGGGGAAATTTGGCTATAATTTGTATCACATAGTGAAGTATCATCAATTGTTAATTTTAATTTAATGTTGTTGGATAAAGAATTGGAATCAATAGTAGTTGTTTTCTAAAAAAAAAAGAAGAAATTCTTTTATGAAATTCAAAAATTCGAAATTTTTACGAAATATTTTTTCAATGAACATTCTTACATTTTAACTTAGTTTTTGTGTAGCTTACCTCTTTATTATCATTGTATCCATTTAATAATTTTAAACTTGAGGTTGATATATTGGAATGTCTTCTATTTTCAGGTATTGACTCATTACAATTATCTGATGATTTTTTATAATTAATTACTGAATTATTACTAATACTACTATGGTTAAAATTAGGCGATGAATTAATTTTATTTAATTTCTTACTATTTTTCTTCTGATTATTATTATTGTTATTATTAAGTTTTGGTGCTATAACCATTGGCGGTGGTGACGACAGAGGACTCTGTTGCATTTGCTTTTGATCCTCTAAATATTCATTTAAATCAGATTTACGCCGAATAGGAAACGGTGTTGAGGTACATAAAGCAATCGGGCATTTATTATGAAATTCGTCATTATGATTTAATAGTAAACTTTGTTCTAACGGTTGGGGGTCCTGTTCATTTTTATGAGATTGAAAATAATTGTTACCACCGTTTTGTATTATTTTGGCAGCTGCATTGTCTCGGGGTCTGGGTATTAAGGTTTGCATTTCATGAGTTTCGCTTGCAGGTATTTCGGCTCTTACAACTTGAAAATCATTGTGATTCGTCCCACCTATGACAGATGCAGCTGGTGTTATTTGTAAATTAGGACCTTGGTTAGACATTAAATTTTCACTCCCTGAAAAACAATAAAATAAAATTTAATAAACCTTCGCAAGAATAACAAATTAAACGAAATTAATTACCTGTGGTAGTTAATTGACTTCGATTCTTGAAGCGATTTCTCTGTTTGAGGAATATAAAAATAAATATCAAAATACATAATATTGATAACATTACACCAACAATAATCGCTAAAGTATGATCAAACGAATATTTATTTCCAGGCAGCTTATTATTCTCGGTTAATTTGCTCAAATCAACAAAAATAGGTAGACCAATTCCAGATTCACCATTTACTCGAATAGTAATATTAAATTTATAATTTTTGTCAATGTTTGAAAATTTAAAAAAATTATTTACAGCGGGAACAGTTGAATTGAATGTTTGGTTTTTATAAGTCCATGTTATCAAATAAGATTCTATTTTTCCATTAGTATTTAGTGGTGGATCCCAAGTCAGTTCATAACCATCATTAGTGGTAATTATTCTATGATTGTTAATAGACCCAGGAGCCAAAATATAAAAAAAAATATTTTGCAATCAAATTTGATGAGATAAGTTACATCAGATCAAACATCTGATTAAATGTTTTATTTTGTTCAAATACTTACGATCAGATTAAGTACGAGTATTTATTGTACCAATCACATCCAATGACTGACATATTTTAAAGTGCATTTCATAACTTGTTTTTTGCTTAAGATCAGTAATAAGAAAACGACTTTCTTGGATTGTTCTGTGTGCAAAAAAAAAAATATATAATTAATTATAATATAAAAAAAATTTAAAAATTGTAAGCACAAAAAATACAAATTTGATCAAATTGTCTTAAAATAATTTTTTCTTTTACTAAACTAATAGTGGAAAATATATTAATTATTAAAGAAATAATATAGCTCTGAAAATTAATATGCACTCTGCAATTTAAGAAATGTTTAATTATTTTTTGACTAATTATTGTCACAAAAAAAATCTGCAATCAATTCAGCGTTAAAATACTCAATCTCTGCTATAAAAGACATGAATCTATCAGATTTGATAGAAATAAGAAACCTGAAAGTTATTTTAAAGTATATTGAGCAAAAGTTCAGTAATTTCATGGAAATTTCGAAAAAAAATATGAATTCAAAGAATCTCGACGAAGAGCTTTTTTAAAATTTATTGAAGAATGTTCAAAACAATTTCACAAATCTTTAAAGAAAAATAATTTTGCAATGATCAAAATGAAATAAGACCGCAACAAAAAACCTATCGCGGCCTTATTTCCCGCGGCCTTATTTCACTGCGCCGTACATAATATGTATAAATAGAGAAATAAACGCACGGATTTAGTTTTAATTTTAAGGATATTAATCTGGAGGCATAAAATTATGTATGTATTGTGTTGCTGGATATAAATGATTAAATTTCGTTACGCTTTATATGAAATATTATTATTATTATTAAATACACACATATGTATTTTAAAATGAAAAATTTTAATTTGAACGAAATTGTTATTATTCTCGAGATATGTTCGATTTTATTGAAAACTCTCTTATCATTTAATAAAATATTCTGAATTCTTGTTGTCAGATATTATTTTTTGCAAAGTGTCTGAAAAATCAGAAATAAAAATTGAAATGAAACTTTAAATAAAATAATTACCACAATTGGGTTTTATATATTAAATATAATTATTATTGTAATTATTATATTATTGTAATTATTATATAATTATTATTGTAATTATTATTGTTATTATGCTGAAACGACAAAAATTGTTAAGGTTTCACTATAAAAAAAAGTTTGAAGCTTATTAGAGCAAGAAGACATTCTTGCAGTATTTTTTGATAAAAGTATATATTCTTGAATTTTTCATAATGTTGTATGTATATATGCATTTCAGTACCTAACTTTTGTGGATTAATGTAAATATATATAAATTTAAACATTCCAAAAAGTATTAAAAATTGTTGTTTATAAACTTCTAAAAGAATATTTTCTAATTTTCATTATTATTTAAAAACATCTAAAAACTTTTTTGACAGTGGCAGTGCATTGTGAAATCTTAACAAAAGTTTATAATGCTACACAGAAATAAAAATTTTACCCTTATATTAAATAAAACTATTTATATTGCTTGTACAAGTATAAAACGTTTTATAGTTATAATGTAAATTTGAATAGAAATAACCAATTTATGTATACGTTCAGCTAACGTAGTCCATTTCGTATAAATTTAAATAAAACTTTATTGGATGGTGCTACTATCATTATTCAAATAACACTCTCTCAAGAATACTTTACAAGAAATAGTAATATATTTCCTAATATATTTTTTTCTTCCTTTGAATGATTAAGAAAATAAAATAAAAAAAAGAAAAAAAAAGAAAATGGAAAATTTATTATTATTGAACTGAAAGTGTAAAGAAAAAAACTTTTTTATAATAAATTTTATGCTAATGATTAAAAATCTGGTGCTAGGTAGGTACTTAGAGGTATATGGTACTTAATATATTCAACTTGGTCATGTAACTTTTTTTTTTTTTTTTGTGTAATTCCATGACACTGTAAAGTTAATGCCCAGTACATAAAAGTGCTGTTAAATAAAATTTAACTTATTTTATAATTTGTAGCTTTTAAGAATTATTTTCTTTGTGGTAATACAAGTGGTAATTCATTTTCATTTTTATTCATAATAAAAATTTGAAATGTAGTGGATTCGGAAATAATAGTCAAAACTCAAAATAGTCCGAATATCTAAATAAAAATTCAAAATATTTTACAAATTAGAAATTTGTCATCTACAAAAAAAAAAAAAAAGAGAATATTCACTTTTATTTCGAAACTGAGATATTATATATCAAGAGGCCGAAAGAGCAGAAAATCGAAATCCCTAATAGTTTTTCGTATAAAAGTTTTAATGTTTTATCTTCTCAACTAGATACATAAATATGTAGTAGTTTTTAACGATGTCTAGAGCAAAGTTGGAAAATGCTCAAAAGAGAAATTTTTTACTTGTCGCAGCGAGGCATATTCGAATGCAAGGTTTGTCAAAATTTCTAAGTAATCGGTGAAAGACTTTCGTAGATTTTAGATTTTCAATCAATAGACGTTTAAATGTTTATTTATTTATTTGTACGTATGTCTTAAAGATGAGTAAAAATATTTTATAAGTTTTTTTAAACTTAAGAAAATCAAGTCTGTTAAATTTATTCTAAGCAGTGAGTTACTCGATTTAATATTACGATTTGGATAAAAGTTAAAAAAATAAAACAAAAAAATATATTTTTTTTTTTATTAAAATATACATAATAAAGAAAAGCACAAAATAATTGCATACATGGTATGTATACGAAGAAAATGAAATATGCTTTTAAATACACATATAATAACATATAGATCGCGTTTTTCTGTATAGCTAAGTTGAGACTCATTTTTATTATTCTTTCCCTATATCTAACTAAATTAAAAACAGGGACTTATTAAAATGCATAACATGGTCTTAAAAGGATATAAAGCATACAATAAAAGATATGTTCCTCTTAAAGAATTTATTATCCTTATTTTTGTGTTTATTTTCAAAAAAAAAAAAAAAAAACAACAGAAAAAAGCTCATATTCTTCATTTATGCTTTCTAACTAACAGAAGAAATGGAATAAAAATGAATTGCTTTAACACGTTTCAAATTTTTTGCTTTTTTTTTGCGTTTTTGTTTTTCATATTTATTTTTATAAAATGTTTCAACACAAAACACACAGAGCTACCTACTAAAAACAACTGACTAACAAATAATAATAATTTAAAAACAAGAAAATATACTTTTTGTAAATAAATAGATATCCATTACACATGTAGATCATATCAAACATCAATTTCCCGCAAAAAAAAAAACATATATAAAATTTCAGAAAATTTTCTGAATTATATTTACCTTCTGCTCCGTAAATTCTAAAATATTTTCAGCAATACCTTCTGATGTCCAAAAATAACCATTAAATCCCTTTGGAATTTTGATGTTGTCTGTGGCAAATGTTAAGAAAAATGTCAGATGTTGATACTAAAAGTTTAACAAAAGAAAATTAAAATTGGTATAGGCAGGTTTGGTACCTAACACCAACTGTCTCGGATTTAACATTTTAGGGACCACCTCTATTACCTACCCAAAAATAGGGCAAATCAGGCTCAAAAAAAATTTTCATACTAAAATGTATGAAAACTTTGGAGGCCCCTATCTCCGAAACGGGGCCTTTGTCTCAAGAACTGATTTCAGTTTTGGGAGTTTGGCACCACCTCTGCCCCCCGTCCAAATTTCAGCCGATTCTGAGAGGTTCAAGGAAACTGTAGTTATGCCGACCACCACAACAAGGAATTCCCGGAAATTCTTCAAAAGACGGCTCTACTGTTTATCTAAAAAAAAAATTAAATAAAAAGTGTAAGTTTAAATTTAATTTTTATATCCGAAAATTTACCATGGGGTTTGCTTATGTATATTTTTTTATTATTATTATTATAAATTATAATAATATTTAAAACCAAAAAAAAAATTATTATAATTTGAAAAAGTTTGTTTTCATTCAAATTTTTATCCTTGAAAAACGAAAAATTTGTCCATTTTCTTTTAATATCCTATGTAGAATTCTTTTCTTTATTATTATGTTTTTTTGTTTTTTTAACTCTTTTTGCTTTAATAATTTAAAAAAAAATAAAATAAAAAATATAAATAAAATAAAATAAACTTACCTTTTTTTTATTTTTTATTTATTTTATTTTATTGTTGTTTAAATTTTTTCCATCACGTGTTTGTTTTTCAAAATATAATGAAATTATAAATGTCAACTTATCAACAAAGTCAACAAAGCAACAAATAATTGACGCTGTTGTCAGCTTTACGTAAACTGGCGCTTATGTACGCCTTGCAATTTCCTTTGATTTAGCAACATATAATAAGCAATTTATAATAGTTATTTGTACAAAAATAACTCACGTTGCTGTCAGCTTTACGTAAACTGACATTTATGTACAACCAGTAACTGTTTGAAGAGAAAGATTACCGTAATAAGTCGCTTACACTCAAAAATAAGATAGACTGCAAGGTCAAATATTTGTTTCGACTTAGAACATAGTTCAATATCCGACACAAAAGTCGGTAATTTAAATTGGTCTTTTCAGCTGACCTTAAAACTGGCGGCCGGGACAAACTCCTGTTTATTGGTGTTCAGGTTAGTTTCAAAACTAACAAACAAGTCGGAGGCATATTTTAAGCCGGTGTGCCAAAAATATGTTAACTATGAGTGAACTTGTAGGCCGGTTCAGTAATCGACGCCCATGCCAGTACAAATACTTGACATTTCTTTGCGAACTGGCGCGATGGTATATTGGGTATGTATATAGGTAGAGGTACACATAAAATTTGTATAGTATATACATTTAGTATTTTATTAAATAAACTGTTATGCAATTAGAAAAGTAATTAATGAGTTAAAGAACAATATTAATAAAATGTTACCCCCATTTTGTTCACTTAAAAATATAACTTAAAAGTCCATTTGAAACATTGTTAAGAAGTAAAATATTAACTTGTTTTTAAGAATTAAAAGTTGAAAATTATTTGAAAATCAATTAGATAATAAATTATTTATTTCTAATACTTCGTTTCCATTTTTAAGGATCATCAGAAATCAAAACTTAGTACGCATTCGTTTCTTTAGTAGATTTATACTGTACTGATATATAATAATAGTGTAATGTGAATAACTTTTAATGCAGACGAAATTTTTATTACACTAAACTTATTTACACTAAACTTTTTTCCTGCACAAAATTCAATTAAAAGAATAATATGACGAAGGAAACAATATTTATTATAAATATTTTTTATTATTTGGGGTTAAAAAAAAAATGTAAAAAAACATTTAGTTTTTATGGTTTTTGTTATTGAAAACAAAATTAATATGCATTTTGAACGCCTAAAAGTATTCAAATAATAAAATTAAGCAGATGTAATTTTTTATTTAGGAATTTTTATTTAATTGAAAATTATTTTTCTTTTCACCCAACAATTAACAAATCAAATATTGACGCATACTTTCAATGTTATACGTACTATTATTTTATTATCAATATTTTCTACATTAATTTTATTGATTTACATAGTATTATTTTACTTTTACTATTTATATACCTAATTGTACTTGCACGAACATATAAGAATTTTATTATTATATTATTATCATCATTATCTTGAAATATGATAAAATATTAATTCCATTAGCTTCAATAATTAGTTAAATTTCAATTGATGCAAATTTTACTTGAAAAAATAAGTGATATTTCCTTTAATGTTAAATTTCTGTATGTTGTACAAAAACTTTATTATCGTGTGTAGATTGAACTGAAATCACCTCAATCAATGATGATTGTATAACCCTATTCTTAATTTTACAATCTTATTTAAAAAATCTTTAAGAACAAAATCTCTGATATAAAAAAAAAAGATTTTTTTTAATTTAATTGCGTAGGTAAGTTAATACAAAAATTTAAATATTAAAGATTCTGTTAATTGCAAGCTTCATTGTGGCCATTTTTAATTTTAATTTAATTATGTATAAACTTTTAATTAAATTATATATTAAACTAGTATTATTATAGAAGAAGCAAGTAAATGAATACTTTAAAATTAATATTTCGGAATTAAAAAATGTATTTTATGAAAACAATTTTGCGAAATTAAAAAACTTAATGATTTTGAAATCAAGAATAATTTCATGTAACCATGGATGTTATATTTATTAATTATTAATTAAAGTTATATAATAGATGGAAATTATTTATTTAAATTGTCATTGATAATACATAATATCTCTCATTTTATTTGCCTAAAGAAAGTTTAGAAAAAAAAATGTTTTAGTTGAATTTAATTAAAATAAATTCAAAGGGTTAAACCCAAATTCTTTCTTACTATAATGTGAAATCATTGGACGTTTTTATAAAACTTTAATTGTTTATTTAAAAAAAAATAATTTTTTTTTACTATAGTTATTTATATTTAAATTTATTAATAAAATTTCTCATTCTCAAAATAAGCATATTTTATGGTAGATTGAAATGCTAAAATTAAAACAAACAAAAATTTTTACGTACACGTGATGCCTACACTGACGTCAAAAATATCGCGAAAATTAATTTTAATTACCAAAAATAATAAAATATGTTCTAGAATAAATGAGAAATTTCGTCGAAAAAAGAGGACTTAATATAATGAAAAATGTTACGTGAATCAATACACATTCTACAAAAGTTTCAAATTGATTTTTAGAAAAAAAAAAAAATTAATTTAATTAACAGCAAGCAACAATTGTTTCATAATAAATTTAATGAAAACTTTTAAAGTGAAAAATAAAATAATGCTATACTTATTGTGTTTCATCGTCATATAATTGAGTTCGCGTGCCAATATCAGATACTCGTATTTGTTTACATTTCAAACAAATTGTTATTATAATTATGATTAGATAAAATCTGTACACAGAAAAAAATTTGCTCGTACTAATAACTAAATAATTCGTTAAAATCAACGAAAAATTCGTTATTTTGGCTACAACGAACATTTCGTTGAAAAAAGCTCGTAGTTCGTTAAAAAAGTTCGTTATACCCCCAAAACCAAAAACCTTTCAAATTCTTCAGCAAAAACACCGCAAATACGAAAGAAAAATTTTACTAGACTAAATTTTTTTTTTTATTTATTTAATTTTTTATTTATTTCTTTTTTATTTTTTATTTTAATTTTTTTTTTATTTTTTTTTTTATTTTTTTTTTTATTTATTAATTTTTTTTATTTATGTTTCTTTTTTTATTATTTATTTTTTAAATTTTTTTATTTAATTTTTTTTTAATAATTTTTTTTATGCCCGCTTGTGGCTTCGAACCACTGTCCTAAACATTGCAATCCATCAACTCTGCCACTGAGCTATGAACTAAATTTACGGCAATGTGTAAAATGGAAAATATAAGTTCTGTATGGATTGAAATTTTTGTTTCCCGTATTTAACGATAACGAACTTTTTTAACGAGTACTAAAAATGAAAAAAAAGGTGCGTAATAGAAAATAAACGAAATTTACGTTACAAAAACGTATTTATTCATTATTTTTCGTTATCTTAACGAGAATGTCATTAACGAACTTTTTTGACGTAATGAGTACGAGCAAATTTTTTTCTGTGTATAATAATGACAAAATGACGAGTGTTTATTATTTTCTTAAAATTATCGCTTAATTTGGAATTATGTTGGTCCCGTATTGTTTTTAATTAATAGTAACTTAAATTCAAATAGCAGTTTTCTTCTTAAATAAATTATATATGAAAAAAGTATATACTAACTCACCGAGTTTTTCGGGACACAACGTCCATGGATTTCAATATTAATGGGTTACAATTTCTACGGATTTAAAATTTCTTTAAATTAAAAGGGAGAATGTAACGTCCGTGTTAACTCATTTTAGAAAAGGTCCTCTTGGAAAATATAAAATAATTAAAAATAAGGGAAAAATGTTAATCAATAAAACAAAATAAGTGTACCTGTACCTGTACTGTTCATACATAATATGACGTATTGTACTGGATTTATATTGTAATTGGAGTTTTTTTCCTTATTTTTTTTTTGTTGTCGATATGCATCATATTAGTTTTATTTACTTAACAAATATCAGCGGCAAAGAAAGACCTTAATACTAATAGTATTAATCTTAATGAATCAGCCAGCATTAAAGGTGGAAATTAAATTAACAAAAAAAATATATAATTATACATACAAATACTTGTAATATTAATTTTTTTAAAGGGCTCACTTTAACCTAAGTCAAGGTTTTAATGATTAATAAAAAGTATTTTTATTTGGAAATCATATACATACCTATCTAGTTCGTTTGAAGAATTATAATTTTCATTCATACTAACTACTACTTTTCATTCGAATAAAACTTATAATGTATATTCTTTCAATATCATCAAAATAGAATTTAAGAAAATGTTTTTCGTGCAGTTTTTATGTTCAATTTCATAATAATGTCTCAGACTTCTGAAAATTGGAACACAAATTGAACATCACTTTATCTGAGACTGTGATGCAATCCAGGTTTTTTATGCTCTTTTTACTTTACTTTTAAATGCTTTTAATAAAAATTAACATTTTTTTTGGTGAAAAATTATATTGTTTTTCGAGAATTCAAAATTTTTGTTTCTATTACGTAGGTAATTATAAAAATTTATAATTTAAATTAGTTAAATAAATAAGTTGTTGAACATAGACCGTAGCAATTTCCAAAATAAACTTGATTAAAAATTGATTTATTTACCTTTTTGTTTGGAAAAATACCCATTAACACAGTCTGGATAGGAAGAAATATATTATTTTTTTAATTAAATTTTCACTTTTAATTCTGATATAAAATTTGTTAAATATTTAATCATTTAAATAAATACAGAAAATTTTTTTTTTCTTAAAGCTAAATATACCTTCATTCATTTTGTTTACACTTTAAATAACTGATAATAGGTATGATATTAATAAAAAAAAAACTAGAAAAATATTTTTTATTTAATAAATCAATTCTAAAAGAAAATATTCCATCTCAAATTTTAATAAAATTTTATCAAAATATTTACATTCAATAAAAAAAACTAAATTAACAAAATTAGCTGACTTTATAAATTATAATTATAATATAGGAATATTTTTAAACTAGTCATGCTATCAATATCCTAGTTCAAATTAAAATTACGTTTTAGTTTATATAAAATACTCCAATGTGAACATAGTTACGTCATTTTTGAAATTAAGATATATGTACATATCTATATTTCGCTTTAAATTCGAAACACAATCAGAACTTGATTATTTTAAAACTGAGATTTTTTTGACAAATATTTTTTAAAATGATTCATTTTAAAATTTAGGCTTACGGTTAGTTAAATCTAGCTTACTTATACATGTATAATTAATTATATTAATTACGTAGATATGTTTATTTTTTTAGCAAAAAGTATTAGACTGTATAATTATAAGGGTTTTTGCAGAACTGTGTAATATCATAAACATAAGAATTTTTTGCTCCTATTTAATTATTTTGTTTGCTCATTTAATTATTTTGTTTGCTCATGTTTCAATGTTTTATTTGTGAAATTCAATCAATCTTTAATTCGAGTTTATGGTACATTTGTCGCTCCTGGGTTTGGTGAACAATAAAGTAACAATATTCTCACAATTCATCAACACAATAAAATGTAATTGAATGTTTTAACAGAACTTTCATAAATATTTTTTTGTTACTAATGACCTAATTTTAATTTTAACAAAAATAATGTGAGAAAAATCTAAAATTTTTAATCTTATTAAATATTTGTCATAAGAAATTTACTATTTATTAAAAACTAAATAATGGATTATAAAAATGTATTGTGTGTAATTTACTATAAAACAAATAAGGGAATAAATAATGTACACTATTAATATGTTGCAAGCCTACAAAAAATATTATTTATTAATAAAAACATAATTGCGTCAATCTTAAGTCACTTTTCTAAATCGTGCTCTTGATTAAACAAAACAATTTTTATTAATAATAATTTTTCGTCTAAATGCCTAATGAAAATACAAATAATATTTTCTTTGTTTTTAAAATAAATCATCTTAAATTTTATCTAAAAATAAAAATGTTTGATATTTACAAATATAATTTGTTAAAAAAATTAACACAAATATCTACTTATGTAGTTTGTTTTGAAATATTTGAATCTTTATGAAACCTTAGGTCAATTTTTTCTATAGTAAAGGTTTATTATTGGGCCTGCCCTTGATCTTGAGAATTCTGAAAATTGATTTACATTTGTTAAATATATAATTGCTTAATCAATTTATTAAATTTTGAAAGAAAAAGTATATTATTTATATCTAATGTTTATTTTCGAGATAAAGAAGTTTTTTCAATTAATTTCTAACATTTTGAAATGTAACTAAAAATATTCAAAATACTATAAAATATTTCAAACACACTGTAGAAAATATATTTTTCGATACTAGCTGATACAAAGTGTACAAATTTTCTGAATTCGTCTGAAACTTGAGAGCAAAAAAATATTTATATAAAGAGCGTTAATATCGTCTTCTGTTTTTTGCTTCAAGATAATTCAGTAGTGTAACGCATGCTTTCATGTTCTCATCATCACAAAATCTTGAATAACATTGTATATTCTATCTCGGTTTTACTATTTAGCGATTAAAAGCGGTATTTTAGAAAAAATACTTAAAATACTAAGCGCCCCGTTCTATTGCAAAGCAAAATTTTAAATTCGGAATTTGAAAAGAGTTTATTTTTCATCAAAGATAGATTTAAAGAAAAAAAATTAAGAAAAAACAGGAAAACATTTTTATAACATTTCTAATTAGAGCTTTTAAAGCGAAAATATTTGATTTATTTGTTGTAGGTATATGATATGTTTATGCTACGCTACTACCTATAATAATAAATTTTATTATTCACCATAATAAATAAATATTCCCTAATTTTTAATGTAAACATTAAGATTTAGTTCAATTTTTCAGTATAAAAAGAAAATACTGAAGAAAAAATATGTTTAGTTTAAAATAATAATTAAAGAAAAATTATAACTTACACATTATACATATAAAAATATTTTTCTTGACTATATTTATTTGAAGGATAATATTAAAACAGCCAAAAAGGATAAACTTAATTTAATTTTGTGAAATTTCTGAAAAAAATGGTATGTCTTGTGTTGTTTTTGAAAAATACCCAAGAAATATAGTGATTTGAATAACTAAACATTTTATTTTCCTAAATTTCATTAAATTAGTAAAAGCATTACTCTTATCTAGTACAGAAAATATCGAAATTTCTAAATAACCATATTGTTAAGTTCATTAGTTTAAAATAATAAAAGTTTTGCCATAATTTTCTTAATAAAATTTTGGTTTCACACTAAATCATTATTGTTACCTAAAGTTAATATCACCACGATAAACTGAAAGAAACCGAGAAATTACAATGGCATAATATACTTGTTATAATGGTTCGAACTGGATCAACTATAAGTTTTTAATTTTATGTAAATAAACTTCAAACAAAACTTAAACAAAAATACAAGTTAAAAAAAAACTGTTAAATTTAAAATACTTCTATACTCTATCTGCACGTCATTAATATGGGTTAATTATTTACTGTTTTATTTCAAAATAAATTTCACATCACAATACAGCTTTGCCAATAAATTCTCATTTTCTTTTTGCATTTTCTTTTTGAATCAAATGCTGATAATTAATACAACATTTTTATTTTTACCTATACATATAATTGAAAAGGATAGCTTTTTAACATAATAACTTTTTTTTTAAACAAATTTGCAAAAACATAAAAATTTATAATTTTTTTATTTTCAGAATTTGTTTCTTGCTGGAATCATTTTACTCGTGTCTATCTGCTACAATAGTGTGAGCAGTTTATCTCTCAAAAATAATAAAAATAATGAAGTAGTTGAACACTTTGGATCCAATCAAAAGAAATTTGATTTAACAAGAATGAAACGTCAAGTCGTTTATACAAATTTACAAACTTTCCAATACAGACCAGTTTTAACATACAAGAGGGTTCAAACAAAACGGAAGAAGTTATTTGTACCAAATTTGTTTGGATAATTTTTTTAAATTTTTATTTAATATGGTTTACGTTAATACGAATTTGACTGATTAGCTATTATTTTTTTTAAATATGATATTTTTAAATTATAAATACATTATGTCTATATATTAATCGTATTCTAATTTATATTATAAGAATACAATTTATAAATTTAATACAATTTTATAACTTTTGGTACATAAATCTATTGATTAAAAAATATTTTTTTATATTAAATTTATATTATTTACAAAAAATTGTTTTAATAAAAGTCGAAAAAATTAACTTTACTAAATGGTGTGCTCACTTTCATCACTTTTACAATGGAAATTTTTAATTTTTCACATTGATGTTTCTGAGTAACAATCTTAAACTTTTATTTTTAAAGTATTTTCTTCTGCGTCAGAAATAAGACCAAGACTAATTATTGAGAATAAATTACAGAATTAGCATTATTTATTTATTTTTTATTCATTTATTACATGTCGCTTTGATCTTCAAGATGTTCAAGCAAAAAAAAAAATTAATTAATGAATGTATGAAATTTTCATTAAAAAAAACTCTTTTAGAATTAAAAAAAAAATATATATATGTACTCCCGTAGGCCTTTATAATAATTAAAT
The DNA here is from genome assembly GCA_964007475.1 of Hybos culiciformis. Lineage (NCBI taxonomy): Eukaryota > Metazoa > Arthropoda > Insecta > Diptera > Hybotidae > Hybos > Hybos culiciformis. The sequence continues at coordinate 77,170,469 of OZ023274.1, forward strand.
ATTATTGGAATCAAATCTTATCCTCCACTATCACTGGAGGAAATTGAAAACTTGAATATTTTAATGACAAGAGGTAGAAATGTTTCAATTCAAATAGACACATTACACATATCGGTTACATTAGAATCAATAAATTAAAAATAAATATAGGTTGAGTGGACGGAGATTCACTTAAAAGAGTTTTCTTGTATCTGGGCGTATTGGCCTATATATCTAAGTATAACAAGGACGGTTTCGTAAATTTACAGAAGGCGCAGAGTTAAGGATTTCAGCCGTCCTTGTTTGTGATAGTAAAAAAACATCTTCCTCTTTTGGAAAATTTTTATTCTCTTTATGGAAAAATAGCAAAACCAAAATACAACTTTAATAAAGAATTTAAAATTAAATATCCTATATTTGTCAAATGTTGACAATAACAATATTCATATGATCTAGTGCTTAATTTGTGATGCTAATTTTTCAATGGCAAATAGTAAAATAAAATAATACTTTCAAAATTATTAAAAACTCGATTTCTCGAAAAGTTGAATGCATTATAAGAGAATTTTTACCATAGCTTACAATTTTACATTATACAAAAACTCTATTATAAGATCTTTCTTTAAAAACTGGTGTATCACTAAATTAGTAATGACAAAATAATAAACTTCCAAATTAATAACATTATCACATTCGGTCAAACATATATTATATATATTATATATATCACATATATATTACATATATGTTATATATATATATTACAGCGGAGTTTTAGGTTTTAAATAATATTTACTGGTTTGTTTAGATTCATTTTGATAAAATATGCATCTCTTTCATTAAATTCTAAGATAAATAATTAAATAAGCATCTTTCCTACCTAAAACTCACTTTATTTTCGCCTTTTTTTATATGTTTTTAAAATATAAATGCAGCTTTTGCAACCTAAAAATCTTCTACCTGTACATTCATATACATTTATGTAAGATCTTTCTAAGCTAGAAAACGTGTGGCTCATAATTATGTTTATATGTTTAATTAAATGTTTAATAAAAAGTTTTAATTGATTAGTTATTCTGGCATTTTCCATTTTCATAAAAAATGTTTTCTTTCAAAGTTATATTTTCTTACTTAAATCCGTCTATTAAAAATATTGATATTATTATAATTATGCTGGCTACAAAAAAAATTTATAAGAATTTAATTTAAAAATATTAAAACCTATACATAAAAGTTAGGCAAACAAAATAAAAATTCACATTTTGAATCTGGAAACATCAGAATTTGATAAATTTTAAACTTAAGAGCTTTTAATTAACAACTTTTTTTTTTTACAAAATTGATAATTATTCGTTAACAAAAATAAAAAAGTTTTTTTTTTGTTTTTAATTTAATACCAAATATTTTTCATATAAAAAGAAATAATTTTTAAAAATTTTGTACATTTAGTTCTTTTGAGAGTTAAAGTAATATTCTAAAACATATATATACTATTAGAAAAAAAAGTAAAAGAAATTGTTAAAATTTAACAAATAATCGTTAAAAAAAAGTCTATAAAAATAAAAATTTTAATTCTACACATAGTTCAATAAAATTTTTAGTTTACAGAAAAAAACATACAATTGTCATAATGAATTTAGTGGTACGTGACTGATAATTTTTTAAACAAATATTATTATCGTTCGGGTTTAATTGAGTTTTTTTTTTCAATTTTTTTATATTTAAATTCAAATATTATAAGATTAAGAACCATTATTTATTTATATACAATATATATTTATTTATAATTAATATTTATATTAACGTTAGGATTGGTTAACTAAACTCATATCCGAAGTGCATAAAATTGCATTATTCCTGTACATAAAAGTGTATAGCTAAAGCTAATTAATTGTTTTCAGTAATTTTTTTTCGAAGATATACTCATTTGTATATTTTAGTTTTACGTCGTTTAAAATGAACATAAAGATGAGATTGTTGACTACCGAGGTTTTCTTTTAACTTGCTTATTCGCATTTAATTTTATTTTATTTTAATATTACTAGTACAATAATTCTATGTACGGTTCACATAAAACAATTTACACACCAAAAATATTACAGTTATAAAGAATTTGATTAAATTTCGATTATTAAATGAAAAGAAATAATTTATTATTTAAAGTATATTTTATATCGATATTTTGAAAAAAAAAGTTTACGATTTCTCATAATTTAATTCTATTACTATGTAATATAATAATTTTTATTTAACATTGTTATACGCAATGCTTGCCTGCAATATACAAATATAGAAATTCTAAAAGAAATACCCTCTTAAATTCCTAACAAATAAAAAAATAATAATTATCTATGTATATAATTAAATTTCTAAAATAAAAAGATACTTGCTGTTTTATTGGACCTAAGTAATAAAGTTTAATTTTTTAATTGATTATATTATTTTAAAAAAATCGACGAAATTACTGAAAATTTAATTCATTTTTCCCACAAGTTGACAAAATGTTTCATATAAAAATCTAAAAAAATTCTTCCTATATAAATGTACATGATGGGTCACATTCACATACAATCTACATATAATTTGTTTTAATCGAAACTTTTTCTTATAATGAATTTACTCTTCAGGTTTTTTTATATAATATAAAAATACCTTGTAATCTCTAACTAATCCTGTTGATCATTGATCATTAATTTATTTTCGATTGCGAAGGATTTAAAAAAAGAAAAAATTATTCGGAAATTTTTAGTGTTTCTAACTAAAGGATATTAATGTTCATTTTAATACAAATTTATTATTGTTCATTTTCATTTCAGATAGCCTATTGGAATGTGGTTACATTAGGAATTATAATATTGTTTGCAGCCTCAACACAAAACAAAGTTAATGGGTTTAAATTAGTAAATAATAAAAATGAAGAAATAGCAATAAAAACAGAAAATAATAAATTTAGTATAAGCAATGAAAATTTCATAAGTCGATTAAAACGGCAATCAAATTCAGATTATAATGCTTTGGATTACAATGACAGTGGTGATGATAGTGGTCAAGCTGATTCAACACCCAGGAAAAAATTAAAATATTCTCCAGTTTTGCAGTATAAAAATGTTCATTCAAAAAAGAACAAATTATTTGTACCTAATTTATTTGGTTAAAAGTAAACGAATGTCTAATTTTTGTTTGTTGAGTATAGACTGATAATTTTGTTTATAATGGCTTAAGTTAATTTTAAGTAATACTAATAAAGAAATATTTTCATAAAAGAAATCCTTTTATTTCTTATACATATGTGTGACCATATGAATCGTCTTGCAATATTACAGACTCATCTGTAAGATCAATTTGGCTTCCTAATTTTGATACTATAATATTAAGTTGGTATATTATAGGCACATTATCCACTGCTTTCTGCATTATTATAATTATAAATTTTAACCAACACTCGTAATCTGGGAATGGGAATCAATACCAAAAAAAAAGCAGAGTACATAATAAAACGCCTACCATTGTTAACTCTTCTAAATTTATAACTATTTCAATAAAGAAATATTTTATATAGTACAATTAATTAAAACACACATTTTTGAATTCCATAAAAACTAAAGTTCTCTTTAACACGACCCCTTTCTTCGTTAGGTCAAACGTTATGCAAACGTCTTTTTTACTGTTTTCAACAATTTTTGGTTTTTGGTTCTTAGGATGGAATGGAATGGGAAGGGGGTATAGGTCTGTTCCCAGCAATGATATATTTTTTGCATGTAGACTCGAAATTTGAACACTATGTAAAAGCGAATAAACTTGAAAAAAATAAATTAATAATATAATGGCTCCTAAAAGTAGGCTCATTATTTTTAACGGAGGAGATTTATAGGTAATTGTACTATCTCTCCGTATACTGAAAAAAAATCTTGTAGGGTTAAAAAAAATTATACCGTACCTAACAAATAATTAGAGCCCGTTCCCAAACTGAAACTTTTTTAGAAACTGAGAAATCATTTTAGTTTCTAGAATTTCTAGTTTTGGAACGACACGATTTTACAGCTGTTATTTTACAATTATTTTACAAATCAAGATTTTTTGACGTAAAAATCGTTCCGAAATGATATTTTATATTTTAAAAATCTGCAAAGGGAAATTTTAAATTTCCCATAACAAACTCAGTTTATAGGTGTACTTTTTAGTGCACCTCATTTTAAAAAAAAACAAAAAATTGAAAATTTAAGCAGACGTTGCAGATGATACAGATTAAATGTCAATCCTATTTCCATTTCTGAAAAAAAGCAATTTTCTTTAGCAGAAAAGGTATATTTTACGATTTAAAAAAGTCTCAGTTTGGGAATAGTGATGGGAAATCTCGTTCACTTCAGTGACCTGTGTTAACTCGTTCGTTCTTTTTTACTGACCGAGTTAAAAAATATCGTTCAATTGAACGACCTATTTTCTCGTTCGCGAACGACCGAAAAAAAATGAACTCAAATCAATTTACTGACCGAGTTAAAAAAATTGAACGGGTTAAAAAAATGAACGAACTATTTTTACTGACCGAGTTAAAAAAAATTGAACGGGTTAAAAAATGAACGTACTATTTTTACTGACCGAGTTAAAAAAAATTGAACGGGTTAAAAAATGAACGTACTATTTTTACTGACCGAGTTAAAAAAAATTGAACGGGTTAAAAAATGAACGTACTATTTTTACTGACCGAGTTAAAAAATATTGAACGGGTTAAAAAATGAACGTACTATTTTTACAGACCGAGTTAAAAATATAGCTCATTGATAAAATTAACTCAAATCAAAATGAACTTTGCAAAAATAAAAAAATACCAAATGAAATAAACTGAAAGTGAACTGTGAACTTTAGGAAGCATTAATTCATCTATTATTTTTAAAGTTAATATGATTTATTTTTATTATAAAAAAAATAAAAATATTTAGAGCATATTAATCTACTAATAATTATTCAAATATCTATATTAGCAATAACCGATTATATCAAAAAAAAAATTTTTTTTTATCTTTTTATTAATATTTTTTGTTATATTTTTTGGGATAATTTTTTATGAAAAATAAAACATTCCTTTAAATATTTAATCTGTTTCCCGTCAGTCTTTCTTATTGTATTTTTTTCTATGGATGTCGTGTGGTATTTTCAATTGAAAAAGACGATAATTTTCAGACCAGTAAAGAGGTAGCTATTGTTCACAGCTACACTTACATAACAATCTAACAACACCAACACAATTTCTCTTTCTTCCTTATAGCTGAAAAATAAGTGTACTGCTCTTTTCAAACATTTATCTCTTCTCTACACCTACAGAACTTTTTTTTTTTTAGAAAAGAACGATGAACGGTGAACGATGAACGATATATTTTTTTTTTACTGACCGATCGGTCATCGTTCACTTTAGTGATCCGTTCTTTTTAACTCGGTCGTTCACGAACGACACATCTCTATTTGGGAACGGGCTCTTAATGATTGATTTGTAAAAGGGATAGAAATAAAAATAATAAAAACAAAACATTTATTATTAAAAGCTATTTATTAAACTGTAATTTATCAAAAAAATTAAAAAATTCTTAGAACTAAATGAAATTAATTAAAAATTGTTTAGGAAATAAAGAAAATCAAAATTCCACGTCAGCAGCCCTGGAGAGTGATATTTTAGCTTTATTTCTGCGTTTGAGATTTTTTATTATCTTTTTCCTTTACTTCAGAATCCAAGCAAATATGTTCAAGTATTTTAAAGGCTCATTTGGGCCAAAAACCTAAAAATTTAAAAAATTCGCCTCACCTACCCTGGAGCCAGTTATATACTCTCTAACACAGCGTTTCTCAACCTTTCTACTATTGCGACCTATAAAATATGAATACAAAATAACGCGACCCTCAATCTGAAAAATAACGCGACGAAATCTGAAAAATTTAATGACAAGCTAAGTACTTCTAGAAAGACACCTTTAAAATGTTTTATTTATTTTTATTTTAACGACTTATAATATGTTGTTCACACATTCATTTGATAATTAATTTTTTTTCGTTCGATTTGTTTAAAGCGAATGAATTTTAAAAGCTGTTTTATTATTATCAATCTAAAAACAGAGCAATCTGTTAGAAAGTAGATGTATAGATTAATTCTTCTTATATAATCAAAATATTTTATTATTTTTGAAAAAATATATGTAGCATTTGTAATAGAATTTTTCCATTAAAACGACCCATTGAAAATCTTTCGCGACCCAAATTCGGGTCGCGACCCTAAGGTTGAGAAACACTGCTCTAACATATGAAAAAATCACTTCAGTCAAGATTGTATTAACTCTAGAATCGAAGCCATTTTCCGCAGTGAGGGCTCTTAATATATATTAATTTTTATGAAAAATATAGGAATAGTCAAATTTATTTGTATCGAAATGTGCCCCTGTTAAGTGTAAGAACACAAAATTTTTTCAATAATTTCACTTATTTTATTCTACAGAATTATTATATTAATTTTAATATGATATTTCAACTTAAAATTTTTGTGCTAATAATTTTAGAAGAGTTAACTGCTCGCAAAATTGATTTGAAAATAGTAGATTAAAATTATGTTAACTAAATTTGTTATTAATTACGAGGTGTCTATACACACAAACCATAGACACGAGTCAAAATATCACGAGACCGAAGGTCGAGTGATATAATATATTAACAAGTGTCTATGTGTTTGTGTGTATAGACAACGAGTTGTTATAACAAATTTTGTTAACATATCTTATATACTGCTTTAATGCGTAGGGGAGAGGTAGTTGCAAAGAGAATATAGAAATAATTTATAATAAAAAAGGAAAAAAGGGAAATGTTCCACGTTAATTTTATTTTAATTTCTCTTTCTTTTAGAGATAAAAGAAAAAAGGGAAATTTTCCACGTTAATTTTATTTTAATTTCTCTTTCTTTTAGAGATAAAAGAAAAAAAGGAAAATTTTCCACGTTAATTTTATTTTAATTTCTCTTTCTTTTAGAGATAAAAGAAAAAAAGGGAAATTTTACTTGTTAATTTTATTTTAATTTCTTTGTAAGTGTCAGTGATATTATTTTTGTGTATTAATTACGTAGTTCTCATTTTTTCTAATTTTTTTTTTGTATTTGGCTGTATTGAAATATTGTGAGAGATATTATGTTTGTTTAGGTATTACCATAGATTAAGAATACAGAAAGATTTATAGCTTCATACAACATTTTTTCAGCTTTTTTTGGTATTTTTATGTGAAGGTGTTAGTAAAACTAAATAATAGTAGATTATTGTATATGTAAACTAAATTTGTTATTAATTAAGAGTTCTGTATACACAAAAATACATTGACACGAGTCAATACAATTGACAAGTGTCAATGTATTTTTGTGTAAATACAGAACGAGTTGTATAACAAATTTTGTTTACATATCCAATATACTGTTTTAATGCGTAGGGGAGAGGTAGTTGCAAAGAGAGAATATTTTTTCTTCTCATTTTTTTTTTTGTATTTGGCTGTATTGAAATATTATGAGAGATATTATGTTTGTTTAGGTATTACGTAATATTCAATACGAAACATCTAAATGATTTCATTATTTACGCTGATGCATCTAAATGATTGTATGTGTATTGGCGCATATAATACTCCATTTAGTGATCTAAATTCTTAGCACTAAATACAACATAACAATCCCCAACGCATTAAAAATAATTATTGAAAATATTTTTGTATTTTTATTTTTACATACATTTTGTATCAAGACGTCAAACGTCATAACAAGTTGGTTTAATAATTAATACACTAGGGGCAGCACTTTACACGGCCAATCTTTGATCACAGCGAGCGCTATTTGGATCTCTTAACTTATAAGCGAGTCACACTACAACTAAAAAGCCACTACTCATGACGGCTTTTTTAAATGCGTTCACACTTGCACTTTTTGGTTTTTTTCTTTTTTTTTCTCGTTTTGTCATATCTTTTTCCTTTTTTTTTGGGAATTTTTTTTGTTTTTTTATTCGTTTTTTTTAAAAAATTGCCGCCAACTTCCTGAAAGTATGCAATTGTTAGTTTATTTTTTTCTCACAGAGCTCATTTGTTATTTGATCCCTGATTTTCTAGTGGCTTTTTGAAAAACCACTAGCTTTTTTTTCTTTTTTTTGTATGGAAAAAGCCACGAAATAGCCACAACGATGATAGCTTTTTCAAAAAGCCATTAAAAAGCCGAAGTGTGACAGCCTTATTAACTAAGCTCACTAAGCTTGGCTAGTACTTTGTAGACTTACAAGTCTTTAGAATTGTCATCAATGTTAAATTGTCAGTCAAAGACAAAAGACGTTTTCAAATATTTCAAATTTCATACAAATATTTTTTTTTCAATTCAAAATCGTACTCGATTCGATAAATATTAATAATAATGCTTATTATGAATTTTTAAACATTAAAAAAATTTAGAAGAAAATAATTTGAAAAAAAAAAACAATTGACTTTTATTTTATTTTTTAAAAGTAGAATTGAGTAGTGGTGGACAGTGACAGTGGACGCGGCGCGAAAAAAAACTTTATTTTAAAAAAATGGAAGACATAAAAACAAATTTTGATAAAATAATGGAAAAATTCAATGATTCAATTACAAATTCAAATCCAAAGAAAATAATGAATTTCACGGATTCAATGGAAAACAGTTTTGAGTTATCAGGTAAGTACACAAATTAATTTTTATTTTTTGTTTTTTTTTTATCATTTTTTTGCGTCCTTATTTTGAGGTTATGTTGGTAAAGTGAAAAACTCAAAAAATTGTTTAGCCTAGGTACCTACAATACAACCGACCTATGTGTTCTTAATTTAATTTCATTTATTTTAAATACATTCCAATTATTTATTTTTATTAATTTTGCTTTATTTTAGTTCCTAAAAAAAGGAAATTATCGTTAGAAAAAAATGAATTAATAACAAATAAATTAAATTTGGATGAAAGTTTCACAAATACAACAAAAAATTCCAGTCAAGAAAGTTTGAATTCATCAATTTGCCAAAGTCCATGGGAACAACGTAGAATGAAAGCTGATTTATTGGAGGCAAAAGGAAGGGTAAAAATTATGTGTACCTACTTAGATAATATACATGTTTTTTTAATAATCGACAATATAATATTTTCTGTCATAATTATAACTATCTATGAACTAACCTTCTACTTAGGTACCTACTTCTGATTTTTTATCTAGGTATTAAGTTTTCAATAATCAGTCAACTAGGTATAGAGGTACTCAATGAACTTTCAATGAAAAAGTTTGATGATAACTATTTAGCTTCTATTAATAATTCTTATATATAATGCAAGTATGTAGTTGCAATTGTCCTCGATTAAATTTGGAAGTAGATATTGTGTCGGCTTAGTGGGAATAATTGCATAGGTATATAATAGTTTGTATAATGCTAGAGATATTGTCGAATTAGCTCACTCTTATATCCAATAGAAGACAACTACATCCAAATACAAAGCTAGACTTACTTATTTCAGAGTTTTATTAAATATGTAGTTAAATTCTTAATTACATTTTAGATTTCGAAGTTAAAAAATGAAATCGAAAGGCAAAACAAACTTCGCAGTGAATTGGAAATTTTGTATTCATCACAAGTAAGCGAGTTAAAAAAACAATGTGAATTTTCATCAAATAAAGTTATTGATGTCGAAAAACATTTAACAGTGTTACGGAAAAGAGAAAATTCAGCAAAATCTGAATTGGTTAAAGTTAAAAATCAATTAAATCAACAAAAAGAATATTTTGAAAATACAATTTACTCACTACAGCGAGTAAAAGTTCAACTTGAAGAAAATTTAAGAAGTGAACAAAACCGTTTGACAACTGAATTAAATGAATATCGTAGAAGAACAGATAAATTACAAATGGTATTAAAATTTTGGATGAATATCTATCATGCTAATATATAATTTAAATTCAATATTTTTTTAGGATTTAAAACATACAACAGAGGAACTGAACAATCTTCGTAATCAACAAGAAGAGTTAAAAGATAAAGGGGCAGCATTTGATGAGATTCATGCAGAATTAGAAGAAGAAAGACAGCAACATGAAATAGCAAAAGGAAAAATTAAAACACTTGAATACGAAATTGGTTCATATAATGAGTGGAAAGATATTTCAAAAGTAAATATTTACCTAACGATCTTCATTAAAATTTAGATTTATTTTAAATTTAGGTTTATATATTGATTTAGTAATTATTTTCTACATATTTACATTTTTCGTTTATTTAACATATCTTATTACTTCTTTTTAAAAACATTTTAGATTAATTTCATTTCTTAAATCATTTGATAAATCATTTAGGTTTTTTTTCAACTTTTTTGCAGATCTATCAATTTGTGATTTAAAATTCAGGTTTTTAACAATAATTACCCGGAAATAGTTAATTTCATCTATTATTTTTAGATTAATATTATTATCATTTTATAATATTAGCATTATTTGATTCCGCATTCAAAATCATACAATTTTCAATTTGTCTTTTGTTTTCTAACACTCAAATAAGATTAGAACTATTCTTATTCCACATTCTCTTTTCGATATGAATTCAGCTTTTTATTAAGTTTAGAAGCGACTCACAGTTATGTGCTTTTCTAAAACCAGGTTGGTATTCTAAAATTAATTGGTTGTTTTTCGAATTATGATTCAATTTGCTTCAAAATAACATTTGCCAGAATTTAACACTCCACCAAAACCGTCATATTATTGATCTTCTATCTATAAGCACCACTACAAATTTCTTCCAGAAATTTGGAAAAACATCACTATCAAGGGATACTTTAACAATGGAGAACAAATTTTTTTCCTATCAGGTCAAAGTTGTTTTTAAATTTTTCAATATTACCCAAATTCATTAAAACTTCTTTTAATACATTTTTTAATTGCTATATTACTGAATTTAAATTTACTAGAAGCACATAAGATTTTTATAGTATTTTTTTTGTGTACTATGTGTACTTAAAAAAATTTTAATTAAAATTATTGTTTATTGTCTTTTGTGTGAATTTCCACTTTAGTTAAATTTTATTTTTAATGAAATTAATTTGTGCTATTTTTCTTTATAGTCTTCACAAAGTCGACTTGCTAATATGCCTAATTTAGAAAGTGAAATTTTACGGCTTCAAAAAGATAATAAAAATCTTCGCGACACAATTGGAGATAAATTACTATTGGAAGAACAAGTACATGATTTGAAGTCTCGTTTAGAAAGAAGTGAGCGAGCTACAACTGATTTAAGTTCAATGAAAACACAAATTAAAAGTTTAGAACATGAACTTGAAAGCTGGATGTCGGTTGCAAAAGACCATGTTTTACCTAATATTCCTGTTAATCCAGTAACACTGCGTGCAAGAATTGAGTTGATTTTACAAAAAGATTTGATTCTGGCATCCGATAAAGGAAATTCAAAATACGAAAAAAATGCAGTTGTAACACAAGTTCAGGAACTTACAGCGGTAAGCAACCTTATAACCAAATTCCTAATATAGATTATAAAATATTACTTATATTTCTATAATAATAAAAAATAATAATTTGTAATGATTACGGCAACACTATTTATTCCTTTCTGTTTTTCAATTGAATTCCCTTTTCTTTCTTTCTTTTTTTTTACAAATATTCAATATCTTGGTTTGGTCATTTAGAGTTCCATAATATACAACAATTTGATCTTTTCATTTAAATTAATCAGTAATTTTATGGAACAAACATCTGAAATTTGAATTTGTGTATCTTCTAGCAAAATGAACTGTGCAATAAAAATCTCAATGACTTGAAAAAAATTTTAAAAGAACGAGAAAATATTTTATTGAGAGTAAAAAAGAGATTAGTGATGGTAGCAAAGGAGCGCGATTGTTATAAACAGCTGGTTGACAATTATGAAAAAGATTTGACAAGTAAGAAAATAAAAAAGTTGATAAACAAAAATAAATTTATTTTTTATTTATAGTTACTAATGCTATAGCAGATGCTCTAAATCCAGATTCTCAATTGCGTTCCCGTTTAGAATTATTAGAAAAAACATTGATTGGTTACAAAACTATGTGTTCGAATTTGGAGAAGGAGTTAGAGGAAGTAAGACAATATCCAGAAATTCAAGTAGAATCAACACCAATTGAAAATTATGATCGTTTAAAAAAAGATATCGAAGCATTACGAGTTGAAAATGATCGATTACGTAGACGGAAAGAAGAATTAGAATTAGAAATGGAACATCGATGTTTGAAAGGCGATTTTAATGTAGACAAAGTTAGGGTTTTACACATGAAGTTTAATCCTGCTGCTGAAGCTTACGAAGCTTCGAGTTTGGAAACTGAAAAATTACAAGCTGAGGTAATTTTAATTTAATATAAGTTGGAAAAATGAAGAGTAGGTTATGTCGAAACGTGTGTAGTGAGAAATCTGGATATAAAATTTTGAAAATTTATGGGAATTCCCGATTAATTAAAGTCAAGTTAATCTTATTTTTTCCTTCGAATTTGGAATAGGTTCTGATTTGTTTTCCAAATTGATTATTTTTTTAATAAATCGACATAAGATAAAAATCGGTTTTGTCACTTACAAAATCTTTTTTATACAACCATATAAAAATCTAGATTAAATAATGGTATAAAGATAAACTGTACAAATTTCGGGTTTAAATAAGGTTTCATAAATATTTTAAATGAGGTTTATCATACAAAATATTTAGATGTTTTAAACTTGAGTTAAATGTGCGTTAAATCAGGTTCAACTGATAAAGCCCAGCATTGTTTATTAAGATTCAATGAATATGTTCTGATTACTAAATGAATATGTTCTGGCTAAAAAAATACCATAAAAATAAATTAAAGCATAATAATAAAAATTTTATTTTTCGAAATTTTATTTTTAAAATATTTCTTTTAAATTATATTTCATTAAATTTTATTCACTTGTTTTTATTTAGGAATTTAAAAAACATAATAAAATTAACCCTGGTTAAAAAAATTTAAAGTGTGAACAGACATTTTTAATTGATGGGATAACCTGATTTAATTTGTAAATAAAATTATGTTGTAGAAATCAAAAAAAAAAGTTGACTTATACCGTGTTCGGATTGATATAACTAAACATGCTCAAAAGTAAAACATATATCGACCTTTTCCACCTTTTCCAATGTATATGTACGTTTAAATGTTTACCTCTAACAGCTAACACGTTTTAAAATGTATGAAGATGTGTCAAAGTTAAAACTTGCGCCGACAACGCCCGTCATTGATCTTGACTGTATCTCCGGGTTTATTTATAAAATAAAATTGTTAACGTCAAAAATGACTTGTTCAATAAACGTTGACGCCCAGTAAATATGTTTAAAAATTACTCTCTGAAACAGAATATGTTTTCGTCAAAAACAGGTTCCGAACATTTGTAGGTTTTAAATTTTTTTACTTTGGAAAAACAAAAACACCAACGAAACATTTCTAGGACCATGTTGTTTAACATCTCAATCCGAAGAAGGTATTATGCTAAAATTAGATAAAAAAGTTTAAAAAAGAATAACTAATACTTATTCCAATTTAAAAAAAGAGAAATTTGATTTAAGCTACTTTGCCTTTCTTCCCATAGAATTTTATTTATTTATTTTATTCACTTTTGATTTCAGATAGAAAGATTGAAGAGAAGAATTCGAAAATTGGAAAGCGATAATGAAGAAATAACATCAAAATTTAATGAGACTTCAAATATGACTTTTAATATCAAAGAGGTTTGTCACATTTGGAAAACAATACTTACTAACTTTGATAAAAATAATAGTTCATCAAATTCATGTTATTATGCCTGTACGATAACCTTAAATCTTACAAGAAATAATAAATATTTTACAGTGATTTTATCATTATAAATTTTTTATTCACTTTAGAAGTCAAATTTAAAGAAACTTCAAATATAAATTAATTTTAAAAAGATTTGTTTAATTTGAAAAGAAGTAGTTACTAATTAATAGTAACTAAATTATTTGATCAGCTTGATGTTTGTTATTTGACGAGTCGATTATCGTACCTTTTATAAGAAATTAAATATATTTTAATGCGATATTATCATTATAAACTTTGTGTTTGATTAATGTGAAACAAAAAAAGTTGGGAAAGAAAGAAAATAATTTTAAAAGAAAAAACTTTTTTATTCTCTTAAATGTTTTTTTTTAATTTTTAGATGAATGCGATTCGTGCGAAATTGGAGTCAACTGAAAACAAAATGCAGCACATGAAAGAGGTCTACAAATCTGCAAACTTAGAGTTTCGTGAAGTATGCTATATGCTTTTTGGATATCGAATAGACAGGGTTAATAATAAGAATTTTAGGTAATTAAGAAAGTTTTAATTGATTAAAACAAAACAATAAATATAATTTTGTTTTATTTTAAAAGAATTTCAAGTATGTATGCGGAAAACCAAGATGAATATTTAAATTTCCGGTTAAATGAATCAGGTGTTCTGGACATGCTGGAAACAAATTATTCGATTTCATTGAACGATATGATGCAAATACATTTAACAACACATAAATCGCTACCAACATTTTTAGCAGCATTAACAATTGAATTATTTAATCGAACTACAATTGTTGCTCAAATAGAAATCTGATAAATTTAAAAGATATGAAAAAAAAATTAAAAAAAAAAAAAAAAATTAAAGTAAAATTTCAAAATTGATCTAAATATTTAATTATTTACTAGTTTATTGTAAAAAAATCAATTCTTATATGTATTATGAAAATCATAAATACAATACAAAAAAAACTGATAAATTTTATAAGTTACAATTTTAAATTTCTTTATTTTAAATTCAAAGGACTTTTAAGATAATGATAATATGCATTATAAAATAAAAATGAATAAATGTGTGGCTGTAAAGTATTATATACATATTTTCAATATAACATTTAATTGATGTCTTCTATTAGCATTCTATAAGCAATTTAAATTCAGCAAGCATTAAACATTATTTTTACCAATAAATCGAAAATATTTTTTTTCTTGTAAGTTAAGTACAAAGTCTGAAATCGACTGACAATCGACTGAAATAGAACTTAACGCAATAGGGACTAGGTACTAGGAAGTTCAAGAATCTTCCGTCCGCACCATCCTAAACCTAAACTTTTTTTCTTTTAATCTCAAGTACAAACACGTTCTGAATTTTTCTTCGCTTATGTGCGAGCGTGGAACTTTGATGCTTCCATTTGTGCCCCTGTAGTAAATATAAGTTCATATACCTACAAAGAAAATATATTATCTATCTATGTGTGTGATAAAGCAACCAATTCTTAATTCGTAAAATGCATGGTAAAAGGTAATAAAAATCTTTTATAAAAAAAAGAAGCTATGGAAGCATTGCGTCCTTCGTTTCAACTAAGTTCCGGGCCCTTGCAGTGGTTGTAACAGTGGATTTAGCTTGGGTGCATAGGCGCCCGCAGGATTTTTTCTAGGGGGGGGCAAGAAATTTTTTTTAAAAAGCTTATAAATATGTTTTTCTTCAACGATGAAAATAAAAAAAATGTTTTGAGAATTAAGTTACATGTATCTTATATGAATCTTTTCTTTTTAAAAGTAAAAAATAACAAACATAAATTAACATTTTTAATAAACGAATTCACTTGCTGGATTAGATAATAAAAAACAAATAAAAAATAAATAATATGTAATACATATATAAAGAAAAAAAAACCAGATACCTTCCGTCTTCCGAATCGTTCCAAAACTTTCAGTAACTCGCCAATTAGAAGAAAAACAAAACCAACGAAGATATTTTAGACGTAGTTCATGCACGTATGCGACATAAAAAAGACACATTATATGAAACTTTATGAGGCGTATTATACTCAAACACGTAAATTGAACTTCTCCGGCGTAAAAGTTAAAAAAATAATCTTTTATATTTATACACCATAGATATTTCTACACCATAAATATTAAGAAATGCAATTGCTTTATTTTTTTGTAACTGAACAGTTATTTTTTTATTGTTACTGAACGATGATTTTCTTTTTTACGTCGCGTGGCGTAGATTCGTAAACTCGCGTGAACTACTTCGACAATGTCTCTATCATAAAAGTAACCAGAAAAGGAATTCTTTTTTCATAAATGTGCTGCTCTTGACTAAGCGAAATATGAAAAAGGAATATCTGGAATTCCGTGCATTTAGAAATTCCAAAATTTATAAATATTTTTGTATTTTTACCCGTGACTCAAAAATCGAAAAATATGAAAAAAAAATTGAATAATTTATTAAAACAATTTAAATACTGCATGACATAAAAATCTGAAAAAATTAAAATCTAAAATTTCTAATTTAAATGTTCTCAAAATTTCTTAGCGCATTAAAAAAGTGAAATTTAAGGGCAAGCGTTCTTATAAAAAAGTTATTGTGCGAGATAATAAGTTTTTTTTTTTCGTTTGAAAAATGACAAACATTCTAATATTATTTAAATTAAAATCGGGTTTCTAATTTGTACGAGTTTAGTGTTTAGGTCTCATCGCTGATTAAGTTTTATTTTCTTCATCAAAGCCAGGGGGGGGCCAAGGCCTATGCTTGGGTGTATTCACCTTTTGAAACCATTTGTTGGTTTTCATCTGAACTGATTGACTTATTCGATTTTAAAAATTTTAAATCTTAGATCCAACATTTAACTGTATAGTCATACAAATACAACTCGGACGATTATTAATACAATGTGGAACATTTTCGATTGTTGACGATTATTTATTTATCTACATTCGCTTTAATTCAAATTATCTTTTTTCGATTAAATAAAACTCTTGACCAGTAGAAATAGTTTCACCTTGAATACTTATCCTTATTTCATTGAAATTTCCAGTCTGATATAGATTATAGAACGAGCTTAGGGGATTCGTTTTCAGTTCGCAACTCGTGAATGTGGAAAGATCTCCCAGCTGGCGAATGTTTGATATAAGACTGCCGATTTAATTACCTTTCAACTGTCCCACTTATTACTCCCCAATAACCGAATATTCCCCAATACCCCAATACCAAATCCATACATCTTTAATTAAGTATGAAAAGTATCCCACCTAGTGATTTGGTAGCTAATATAAAAAAGAAAAAAATCAATAATTTAATTTTTTGATTAGACTTATAATTTATTATTGTTGGAATCGTTTTTTTCCTATTATGTTTATCCTGCTACATGTATATATGAACAATTAAAATTTTTTATTACAAAAAATATAAGTTATTTTACACGTTATTATACATAAATACCTATATGGTTTTTGATTTAAGGTATACATATATGTGAAGTACCCATTCAAGTGGGCATAAAAAATATTAGTTTGTATCGTACTGTAACAGTGTACCTACTTACTTGCTTTCGATAATGAATGAGAGATCGTTTGTTAATTTTTTTAAATATTCAATAGTTTTGTTTTTTGGCAGCTTCATCTTCAATTTTGGACAAGAACTCCACCATGTATACTATTTTTTTGTGAATAAGCATTTTCTGGAATTGCAATTCCATAATTATTGCGATCAGTACGGCTAGAACTTTTCATATTACGTTGATAATATGTGTTCGGATCATTGAGATATTCATTGTAGTAAGAGTTGTAATTATTCTGATTTTGTGTCTTTCTAATATCATAGTTATTATTATTATTATTCTGGTAATAGTAATTATCAGGATAAATAAATTGTTGATTGTTCAAATTATCGTGATGGTGATGAAAAAAAATATTATTTTCATTGTCCTGATAATTACTTGGTGCTGATTCTAATGGTTCCAACGAGATAAAAGTCAGTACAGTAATACCCTTAAAATAAAAACAGTGTAAAAAATAAACCAGGAAATAAAAATCTAATCTTGTTGAGAATTAAATCTTATCTTATAAGGAAATAGATGTAATTTAAATGTTTTGATTTTCTTATCATATATACTGAACAGTTATAGTTATGTATATATATGATGTTAAAATGAAATGTTTGAAATATTGAAATATGTTTTAAAATTATTCAGTTAAAAGAATTTGTAAATTTTTTCTTAGCAAAAGAATATATAAAATTGTTTAATGGAATCTACTTGACATCGATAATATGTGAAATGTAAATAATTAAAAATATTAGCTAATCAACATAAAAGTTGCTTAAGGCACTGCAGTCGTACAGGAGAAACGATCTATAGTAAATTAATTTATACCATTTTGTCTTTCAACTTCTGAACAAAAACCAAATCAACTATCAAACGTTATTCCGTTAGGTGATACCATATTATCTTATTACCAATCTCTGATAACTTTAAAAAGGAACCAGTCAAATATAAATTCTTAGGTTTACGGACAAAAGAACATAAGTTATTTTTTGCAATTGTGCACGAGACGATTTTTTTTATTTTGTGAGCTTTTGTCCGCCAACCTGAAAATTGATTCCTTTTAATTTTTGGAATGCGAAGTTAAAATTGTATTATACGCATTTGAATTCGATTCATGATGTGTATATTATATGCCTTTAGATCCCAAAAATATTTATAATATTTTATGTGTAATACAAGGTTGTCAGTCATTTGAATTAAAACTTACTAATAATATTGTTTTCATCTTTATTTAAATTTCTTAAGAATTTTTTGGGACGGGTATATTTTTTAACTTCTCACTCAAAAAGAAATAATATTTTCTTGCGCGGTATAATGTTCTGAATATTTGATTTCGTATGCAACTAAAAAATTAAATAATTTTTTTTTCTTATTTTATTTCATTTGAATATTCAAAATGTTGAGAATTGGCAATAAAAATATTGATAAGCAATTTTATTTTAGTTTTAATGGGGTTGTCATCGGAAAAAAATAGTAAGAGCATTTAAACAATGTTAATGATGCCAATTCCACAATAATGGAACTATAAACAATCTATTTAACATTTTAATCCTTTTATAAATTGTTTAAATATACATAGGTAATATTTTTTTCCTTTTTTAAACACCCTTAAATGAAGTGTGAGGATAAACATTCAATTTTCAATATATTAGCTCAGAATAAGGTCTGAAAAATTTTTAATGTAAATTATATTTTGAAAAACATTTGGGAAACTGATTTTTAAGTAATGAAATAAATAGGAGTAGTAGTAGACATGTTACTAAATTTTTAGTCTGCAAGAGACCGCATTCAATTACCCGAAATCGAAATAGTATAATTTAATATTCATATTAGCATTTTAGTGTTTGTTAAAACCTACAGATGGACGCTCGGACTGAGACAGAAAATAAAAATATGCCTACTAATAGACGCGTCCATCAATATTGGAATTCGTTAAAGCATCATAAACATTAAAGTTACATTATGTTGGCAATGGAGTGCACATTTTATTGTGCGGTTTTATTTTTCTTATATTAATGCTTAAAAAATACAAAATATTATAATATAGGCATTGGTGAATGAAAAACATTGAAATTCAATTCGGTTTTTCAACTTAACCCAATACTTTGTTGTTTCAAAATTTTCAACATTTTTATTATTCTTATAAACGATTCAATGTGCGTTATATTTTTTTTATCGGTTTGCAATTTGTATTTAGTTGATTTGTTAATGAGTGATTTCGCAACAGAGAAATAATAAATATAAAAATTATACATAAGTAATTAATTAAAATACAAAGAAATTTGTCAAAATATACGCATTACAGACAGTATTTTTTTTAAATGTGAAAAATGTTATCTGAATTAAATTGAAATTTTATTATGTATATATTGTTATGTTAATTTCATAATGTTGATCAAAACAAAAATAAATAAAAAATTTAAAAATTAAAAACAAAATATATAATTACTTGAACATAAAATTGAATACACTATGTACTTAAGAAATACAAAGATACTTAAATTTTTTTTCAGAAATATTTTTAAAAATAAATAAAACAAGCTCGTCCGCAACGCTCTGGTTAAATAATATTTACAACTATATGTATAATATTCAACAATAATTTTCATCAATGAAAACACTTCCTATTTAAATTTTCTACTATATTGTAAAATTTTAATTAATACGAAGTTATATCCAAAATATCTTAAGAATGCACTACAATTAAAATTAAAATCTACCCTTCGATTTTGTCTAAACAAAAACTATATTATATAAACTATATTAAAATCTGACAAATGACACTTTTCTCAGAAAAAATGATATTTTATCTAAATAGGATTTGATGTCAAATTTTCATTTATTAATAGAGACATAATTTTTATGTACATATATTATAGAAAAAAAATTTCTAATAAGAATATTTTTTCATTTCACTTTTCTTTGAATATGTGTTTGAAAGCTATTTTGTAGAATAACATATTATAATATTAATATGTAGCTTATATGTATTATATGGACGAGCTAAATGTGTGTATTATTTATATCTATTTAATGTATATAAAAACATAAATAAACATATGTATATTTTCTTTATTTTTAATTTTTTTTTATACTCAACTAGCTAGAATCATTAATAATTATAATAGATATACCAAATATTTTATTTTATATTTTTATTGTTATTTCTTAATTATATGGTATTGTGAATAAATTGTGATTTGATAATAATCTCGCTGTATCTATTTTTATATTAAATAAACAAAAGCAATTGAGAATTCCGTTTAAAAATGAGCTATATCCTGTTGAAATTTCCCAGCATCCCAACATACCGGTTTAATTTTAAGGTAGTTATTTTTATTTAGTTATTTTTTCATTTTCTTTATGTGAAATGTACTTTTTTAATTTATATAAAATATCCACTTAGTTATTGCTGTCATTTTGAATGCAGCATATTCTGTCCTGGGGTCGAGTTCCACAATTTTTCAAATTTTTGTTATTTTTAATTAATTAAAAATTTTACTACATGGAACAAAGATTATTTTACAAACCGAAATAAAGTCAACTAAAATTTAAGGGACTAATTTGATTTAATCGTTTAAATAAATTAAAATTAAAAAAAAAGAAGAGATTTATTAATTTAAATTTAAAAAGACAATTTTAATAGAAAAGCAGTAATGTTGTTATCAACATAATATCAACAACATCTTTTTGTATTATTATGTTTTTATATTTTAACTTACATAAATAAAAATATAAAATTATAGAAATGTTCAATTGTAATTTAATGAAAAATGAATA
>OZ023274.1:77191810-77408856 GCA_964007475.1 Hybos culiciformis
AACAAAAAATAAATATAAATAAAAAATGAGACCAAAACAAAAAGTTGATTCATTGGCGCATGTATTACATAATTTTATTATTAATTTATGTAAATTGATTCTTCTCTATATATATTAAAATTGAAAGTTCTCCTATTGTTTTATATCTATAATAAAATTAATACGCCTATAGATAAAAATCTTTAAATTATCGGGCAAAAAACAAATAAATATAATTTATATTAAATATTAATATGTATATAAAAATATTTGAAAATAAAAATAAAATTAAAAAAAAACATAAAATTTTTTTTTTTATATGTTTCTTATACAATGTATAAATATATAAATATATTTATATTTTATACAACTAAACATTTGTACTATTAGCTTGCAAATTAATTAATTAGTGTCAGGGAAAAATTTTTTCGTTTAAATAATGCAGAAACGTAAGATGCAACGGACGTACTACATACAGGCTTGATATTGATATGAATAATACAAATCAATTTAAAAGGAATGAATCAATACAGTTAGGCAGAAATTCAATATTTTGCGTCTCCTGAAATGTTTTAAATAACCTACTGAGTCCCTTTTCGAATATGGTGATTCAATTAAACATTAATATTTTTAAAATGGAAAATTTTTAAAATTTATAAAAATACGATAATAAAATAAGCAATAAACTCGTAATTCGAGTTGTTAGAAATTTTCTATTTTTTTTGGAAAATTCATAAATTTATGAATAAGTCGAAAAATCTCATTATTGATTCAGTATTTTTATGTTTAAACAGTTGTTATGTTAAATTCTGTTTTAAAATAAATAATATTTAATAAATTCTGGTTCATTGTACTGCTAAAGTGGATTTAAAAGCTTCCGCAACTATTATGCTCAGTATTATGGTAATTCTTATTAGGATATTGAAACATCATCATTCTTACACAATTGATTTCCGTTAATAACATAATAACAATTCTAATTTTATTAAGTGTGATTCTTTTTTTATTTGGAATATATAAATGTACTTTAAAAATTATTTTAATTTTAGTACAACACTTAAAAATGTTATAAAATTGAAGTGAGAAATTGTGAGTATAATTATCAAGATAAATTTTTCGAATCTAAGTTTTTAGATATGAAATTGTACAAGGAAGTAAGTACATAACTACAATAATTTAAAATACACATTATATATCTTAATTATTTCAAATATGTTTTCAATGTAACAATTTCTTAAATATTGAAATATACAAATAATTAAATAAATAACCTACCTTAATATTCGATATAATGTCAATTTTAAAATTAAAAAACAAATTTTTCTATTGCAAACAAAAATCGGAACAAACCGCAGACATATAGTTAAAAAACAGGATATACCAATCTGGGATATCAGGTCAGTTTTTATTAAATGATATTTCGATCTCAAATGGTTATTTAATTTTATTTGACAAATTATCGAATCAAATGCTCTCAGATTTAATATCAATTTATTTTTATTGAAATTCCATTAGTTCTTTGAATAAATTTAAAATTAAAACTAACTTAAAATGAGTGTATAAATGTTTATTGATGACTCAGCATGAGTTCTTAATTACCCATGGTGAATTACATGTCCTAATTAGATAAGAATTTCACTAAAATGTGCTAATTATTTTTATTATTGAAATTTTTCTCTTAATTTATTGACGACAAACAATAATTGTGTTATACAAGCATACATAATGTAAATAAATACATAAAATAAAATATACAAATATCAACATCAGAACCTACATAAATGTATAAAATTTGAAAATATTTATTAAGCAGGTTTCTGTCTTAAAATTCATTGAAATCTTTTGTTTTTAAGAAATTTTTGTTAAATTTGTATACTAGTAGAGTAGAGTATATTATATTGTATGTTAATAAATATTTTCAATAAAAAAACTAAAATAATCTAGTGAAAAAAGAAAATTTCATGACAAAGAAATTTTAGACAAATTAAAAACAAATATCTTTCAATTTAACTTTTATTTTTAAATTTTTTTTTGTTTTTTAAATTTTCGCTTCATATTAAGATAATATAATAATTGTTTTTACTTTATTCTAATATTTTTAATGTTTATTTAGTCTCAAATTAACATTATTTGTGATTAAAAACAAACAACATAAAAATAAAGCATAAAAGAAATCTTAATTATCGGTAAAATTTTAAAAGAAGTTAACTTGACTAATGAATAAATAAAAGAATTTTACACAGAAAAAAAAAATTTATACTTACGTAGTATATTATTTTTATTAACTCAGTTTCTTGTCTGTCTGTTCGGCACAAATTTTTGCAATAGATAATTGATGCATAAAAAGTTCACCTGAGTCACTAACAATTTTTCTTATAAGTATATCAAAGCTATTTAGATTTCACAATCACAAAATTTTCTGTACAGAGTTGGGACTCTGAGTGGTGCTGGGAGGTGCTTATCTTTTTTCCATTTTCAAATTCTCACACCTATTTTTGTTATAATGCTGAGACTTCATTATACATTTATTTAAAAAAAATGAAGATGTTAAGATTGAAATTCAAATAATCGCAATATTATTTTCATTGGTTTCGTTTATTTTCTTGTTTTACAAGTTTTTTTTTTCTCTGTAAATCATTTTCATTATTTAATCGAACGGGGTGCAGATTTTTTTTTTTCGAATTTAATTAATTCATGTAGCATTTTTTGTAAAACAATAAAATTTCATTGATCATAATAAATTTCTATATAAATTCACTTGACTTTGTAAAATTTTCGATAATATAAAATAAAAATTTGACAAGAGCGGTTAGTGTCATTGTTTATATTGCGGGATAAAATAAATGCAATAATAAAGAAAAATTTTTGAAAAAAAAAAACTAAACTATAATTAAATACTATTAATTTAAAGTAATTTTTAATACAAAAGTAAAAACAAATATTTAATTAAAAAAAAAAATCATAATCTTTTACATATTCAAAATTAAAGTATTATCTATTTGATATGGAAATAAAATTGAAAGTAAGTTTTATGTTTTATCTAAGATAATACAAATTTAAGTACTATTAAACGAGTGTTTCATTTTTAAGACCTCAGAGTCTGGTAAAATATTGGCTAAATACTATTGTATAATAACTTATTTTAGATCCGTAAAAAACTTCTTATCAGTATTATATTATTCATATAATATAATTGTTAGATTAAAGAAGATACAAAATAAAATGAAACAAAATATATTTGAGAGACATAATTAATATTGGGACGAATTCATGGTGTTGATCGGAACAAATTAAAAAATAATAATAAAAACAACATTATTTAGTTTAGTTTTACAAAAATAAACATAAATAAGAATACTCAGGAAATAAATTAATATAAAAATCTAATAATATTAAGATTTTAGAATATTTTTACGCAAAGCAGATAAGCTCAGATATTTAAGCTCAAATTTTAAATATTCAATTACATCTGAAAATATTTATAATGAACTGTGTTTTTTTAAAGATTTCATTTTAATAATTCTATCATTAAAATAATACATTTTTGTTCGAAAGGCAATATATATGTTTCAAGCTTCTTATAGTTTTTAATAATCATAACGTCAACTGAACTAAAGTCTCCAAAAATGGAACATCAAAAGTCACGACAATTTGTCAATTTGTCTTTTTTTTATTTTGTCTTTTTTTTTTATTTTGACATTTTTGCAATTTGTCTTTTTTTTATTTTGACATTTTTGATATTAGATATTTATTTCAAAGAAGAATTTTTTTTTTATAAAATTAAAACAACAAAAAGAAAAATAATTAATTTTAAAAAGTTGTTTTAATACTTTAAAGAAGGCGACGACGTCTAAATTGAGGAAGTAACACAACTATTTTTTTTTGTGTATTTATAAACTAGAAGTTAAGTTAATGATTTCATTTTTGGGAGTATAATTTTGCTTTTGTTAATATAAGTTTATTATAGAAACTTATAGAAATTATATAGAATAAAAAGCTATATTATAGTTAATTTATGAAAGTTATGAAACAATTGATTTTTTGAGAGCCAGAATTATGTTTTTGTTTATAAATTTGTTACAAGATATGTATAAAAAATATTAATTGATAATTCAAGGGTGGACCGGTGCTTAACAAGAGCATAAATAATATTTCACAAACTAAGTAAAATACATATATGTATTATATTGATCAAAAAATAAAACTAGATATTTTTGAAAGAAAATTTCAATTTTATACGTTTTTTATAACAATATAACACAAGACAATAACTTTATATCTAAAAAGTATGCAAAAATTGTTGTCTTACAACACAACTATGTATTTCTTGAATTTATTTTAATAAAATACAAATTTTAAAATTTAAATTAAATAAAACTAAGAGTAAAACCAGTAAATAAAAATAAAAAAAAAACTATTTGAATAATTATGGAAATAGCACTAGAAAATATTGAATACTATTTAGGTGGCGACAAGCATTACTAAGCGACAACTAAACATAAACATATTATTCGCAACAATACTATGACAGTCTCTAACGTAATTAAATATAACATCTTTTAACACATTGAGTTAAATCATAGATTAAGAATACAGAAAGATTGGAAGATTCATACAACATATTTTCAGTCTTTTTTATATTTTTATGTGAAGGTGTTAGTAAAACTAAATAAAATTCTTTTCATATATTGATAATTATCACGTATTTTATTTTGTTTTACTAACACATTCACATAAAAATACCAAAAATAATGTCGTATGAAGCTTCCCATCTTTCTGTATTCTTAATCTATGGTTAAATTGAGGTACAATTTTATAAATTCAAAGAAATTCTTTATTTTTGAAGATTTTTATTTCAAATAGGTATATTATAACTTTATTTTCATTATACTTTATTTTCGTTATCGTATATATTCTTCTATCAATAAATAAAATAATCTCGATTTAGTTAATACACATTGAAATTTACAAAAAAATATTTATATAAGCTTTAAGAATTTTCTGAGATCTGGTCTAACCATTTTTTTACACTGACAATATTTTTAATTTTTTCGAACATTTTAATATTATGAATATTTTACAGATATCTGATTTGGGTGATAATTAAATATGTAATTTAAGTGAAATTTAAAAATATTTTATTTACGACGACCGTGATCTTGACTTCAATAAAATATTAGAGAATTTAAAATATGGCTTTTATAGTTTTATTAATTTTTTTCATTAAAAATATTTTAATTTAATTTATGTAAGATATATTCAAGATTTTATGGAAATTTATTTTGATGTAACAAAATTAATTAAAAACCTATGTTGTTTGAGTTGACTAAGTTTTGGTGACTCAAAATTTTTTATTATTTGATAAATATCGAGCTTTGAATCTTAACTGGTCAAAAAAATTTAAAACACTAAGTATAATGGCTTGATTATTCTTTATAATAATTTACCTATCTGAATAAAAGATACGGTATAGATACCGATTTTATATGTTATTATTCCATTTTTTTTTTTTTATAAAATTTAGAGAAATGCAAGATATTAATTTTATTTAATATTTTTCGTAAAAAGATTTTTTTCTAAATATGTTAAAATAGTTAAGAAAACTGCTTTGCGGTGGTAGCTTTCTTCAAGGCATAAGAAAATTGAATTTACTTAATATAAAATATTTTATTATTTTTATTTTCAGGAAATCACGTTTGGATTAATAATTTCGTTAATTACATGTGTTACAATAGCTCTTCCTGCTGAGGTCACACGCAGTTCAAATATTTTGGACATCGAGCCACCCAAGTATTTTGTTTTTGGACAATCACCGTTATCAAATCCAACTGAAAGCTTAAAACAACAGCAATATTATAACTTTTTAAATACTTTATATCGCCATGATCGATCTAAAGCAAATTTATTTGAAATACCAGCTGTAGCGACTCCACCTCAAATATTAAGTAGACAAAAGCGGTTCACATTCAGGCCGCTCTTTGTTTACAGAGAACAAGAGCTTAGACGACAAAAATTTTCTGATGAGCGCCGAAGAAGAAGATATCGTTATTAATTATTATTTAGTATATCATGTAGTTTTGCCAAGGAGTCGAAAATTTATTGCGATAAACGTGGAATTAGGAATTAGGAATGCCATTAAAAATAATTCATAGTACTGTTTGTTAATACACATTTTAATCCCATTTTATTTTAGTTATAAAATATTTCTAATTGACTTAAGTAAAATAGACATAACATTTTTATTATTTTCTACCTAGAAGATTTCTTTTAATGCTGGGAAATCGAAGATTTAACTAAGCATTATGCTGTTTGTTATTATGAGAGACTTTTATATATAATAAAATAAGATTTTTAAGTTTATATTAGGGCTTATTTATTTCGGTTTATATCATTGTACTTAGGTACTTATGATATTATGAAAAAATGTTCTATGATTTATTAACAAACTTACCTACAAAATAAATGAAAATTATAGTTATTAATTTATTTCTACTGCTTGAAAAAATCTTTACAATTCATTCGCACACGCAGAAAATCCTGTTTGAAATAATCTTACTTTTAATTTATTAAATAATTTGTTACGAATTTTTAACTATAAAAACATACGAGCGGCTAAAATGAAAATCATGCGATATTTATTGGAAAATCAAAACATCTAATATATATTGAAGTAGTTAAAATTTGAATGATTTTCCATATTTTACGCTTACGTATGTAATTGGCAAAAAAAATTATTTATAAAGTAGCCTAATTTACCTTTATTATCCTAATTGTACGTGAAGATTTATAAAATGATATTATAATTATTTATATATAACTATTAATTTATTAAACAATAAAAAAACTAATAAAAAATTTATCTACGTATGTACTTAATTTAATAATGAGTCTTATTTACTTTTATTTCAGCATTGACATTTATTGGTTTATATAAATCTTACCAATAAAATTTTGCTTAAGTAGAATTATTAATTACTCAATTCACTAAAAATTTAATTGTGTTTGCAAAAAATTAAAGATACAGGACACAAGTGAAACACATTAAATTTTGTAAAACAAAATAAATATAAATAATAATCAATCTTTTTTCATTGAACAAATAATAATACTATATTTAAGAGATTTTAGACTAATTTTTTGTATCCAATAATGGGTCATTGATTTTCTCAAATAATTATTTGAACATATACAAAATTTTTAGTTTTTCCAAATGCTACGAAATAAAAACAGGTTTTTAACTATTTATTGGCACGTTTTTTTTAAACAATTATTGCATATAAAGACAACTTTAAAGGAACTAAATATATGGCTTTGTACGAGAAAAAATTTTAATCAAAATCATTAATTTACTTCCCTTTCAGATACATTATATTGAAAATGCTTTAAAATCAATAGAAAAAATAGTTTTTCAAGAAGAAATAAAAATTATTCTGACGTACACTGAAATTTCAGAAAATCAAAAATTATACCAAATATTTTTACTTTGGAATATAAAAAATTGAAACTATACTTAATTCCTACTCTTGTCTTCGATTTTATTTTTTTATAAATCATTTTACAGTATTTTATCAGCATAAATTAATATATTATTAAGTTTTTAGACCAAATTAGTACATTGACTTTAGTTACCTTGATGTGTTTATTTCTTTTTAGATAAATTTATATTTATTATGATTAAATTCGCACGTAAGAAATTTTTTTTTTATATATTTGTCTCGTTTAAGCTAAAGACATTGCAAAAGTTTAGTTTAATAACCCATTAAGACCTTGAAGTAATTAAGTTTATGAAGATGTTCTTAAAACAAAAATTAAAAAATTTATTCTAAATTGATTTAATATAATTTATTAATTCACAAAATCGTTAAATTTTTTAGAATAATATATTTTTATATGAGTTTGTAATAGAGAAAACTAAAAATCTTACAGGCGACTTATCGTATTATTTGTTTTTCCTGAAAAAAAAAGTATATATAAAAACTAAAATTTATTAAAGAAGTTTAATATGTAGCCCTTTAGTTTTAAGTCTTGCTGCAATTTGAAAAGACCATTTCCTTTATTATAATAATAATTATAATAAATATAGAATTTTAGACCTGTTACGGCGAAATGAAAACAGTATTAACAATTTTTTAACCTAATTATAATCAAAGATTAATTAAGGATCTATTCCATATTTTGTTGAAAGTAATATTGTATGAAGACATCCTACCTTTATGACCTATTTTGAATACATTCTAAAGAATGAATATCCCTTAATTTTTCCCTTATTAATTTTACGTTTACTTTAAAATTCTACTACAACATATTACGTTAATATTAATAAGATTTATTATGAAGCAAACTAAATTAGTGGAAAATAAGTGATTTCATCGAATCGAAGGTGAATTTATCGTGATAAGTGAGATAATTTATGTTTTATACTAGATATAGATATCTATATCTCCTCATATTACCAAATATATTGCTTTTTATCAAAATATATTTTTGTTTTTACAAAAAACGACGATTTCCTATAAATGGATTCTCTCAAAAAGAGTAGTAAAAAAAATGTTTTGTTAATTTTATTAAGTACATACTTGTTTGTAAAAATAGTCGGAAAAAGTTTAATATTTAACATGAAATAGTTTTCAAAATTTAAAAATAAATTTTATATATACCACTATACGAAAAAATATTTAAAATTGGATCTTCCCCTGTAGTTGCTCATGAATATAGTACCTTACGTAGTATCTTACAAAAGAAAGTGTTTTCGAAGTAAATAAATTTAAAAGAATAAAATAAAATTATCATTATTATTAAATTTATTATTATCAATGAATCCGCAATGTCAAAATGTGACAATTGTCTGATTGGTTGTTCATTATTAGGTATATAGGTACCTATATATATTTTATTTTTATTTAATTTGCGCAGAATATAAAAATGTTAGAAAAAAAATAAAAAATAAAAAGTTTATATAAATTTTCTTGTTTTTAATAAGGCATCATTATCAAGAATAATTTTTTTGTATATTGCGAGGGAATCTCAAGATTAAATTTTTATATAAATTTGCACAAATTTATAAAAGTTCTAACAGTTTTGATTAAGGTTTCGCATGAATCACTTACAATTTCGGATTTAGTGGTTATTAAAAGTTTTTGTCTTTTAGAAAAAAATAAATAAATAAATACCAAAAAAAAAATATATAATTAATAAGAACTATAAATTTAAATAAATAACAAATCTTAAAAAAAAAAAAAATAAATGAATAAAATTTATTATTTCATAATAGAATGATCAATTAAATTTAAAACACAGGGTTATATGCTAATTAAGGATAAAACATTTTATTATTTTATTTTTATCATCAAAAAAATAAAAATTAAAAAAAATAATAAATAAATCAAGTTATTTTAAGAAGTTTGGCTAAAAAAAACAAATAAAATTAAAAATACTAAAAATGAAGTTGGCAATTAAAGTAAGTGCCATCAATTAAAAACCTATAGTGTTAAAATTTATTTGTATGCAGTTTTTTGTTTATACAAAACTGTATACATATATGCATAAAATGTCTTTAATATATAAATTATTTGAATTAAAACCATAAATAATAAAAAAAAATTAATCACTATTTGATTTCGCCTTTATTCAGAAAAAATACACATAAATTTTTAATTTATCAATTTTCTTGTTTGTACATTAAAAAAAATTATAATTATATATATTAATAATTATGAAAAACACCTATCTATATGTATTTAAATATACTTTAATATAATATTTTAAAAGAATATTTATATTTTTATTTTATTTTCTCTTGAAATGAAGTAGAATATTTACCTATCAGAAAGTTATACAATATAAATATTTGCTTTGTTGAATTTTACACTTTCCAAAGCTAACATTAAATTACATTCAATTATAGAGAAGAAAAAAATATATATATTTTTTATATTTGTATTTTATTAATATATTATTAATATCCATTCCATCTTTATTTTACTTCATTGGTATAAAAATTTCAGTTTAAACTATAGCATAATAACCATCAAGAGAGACTAATTTTAATACAATGTATATTTGTAGATTCTTCAATATATGAGAAAAAGATAAAATTATGCTTAGCTCTGTAAAACTAAATTAATGTTCATAAATTGTGAATTGTAGTTTGTAATGTTGAAATATATTTATCCATTCGATTCATCGTTTCATTTTTAGGCATTTGTTCGATACTTTTTATAGTTTTTCCCAAAAAGCCTGCCTGGTTATTTTAAAGTATGTGACTCTTCATTTTAGAGCACGTCACTAAAGTAAGGCCTCAAGGCTGTTTATTCGTACCATTTATATTATCTCAGAGCGAAGCCCCGAAGGAAAAAAAAATTTATTACACACAAAAAGTTTTATTCGTTAATAAGGAAAATTTATATTTCATTTTATAGGAAAGAGATAATGTCGTCTGCTCAGAAATGAAACAACGTATGACATTTATACGTCATTATTTGACAATAGCACCATTCGATTCCTCGTACTCGATTTTATAAGTACAACTACTTTGAAATATTCTTAATATTGATTAAAATGTGTTTTTTAGATGAAAATTGTACGCTACTTGTTTTTTTCATACGTTTTTTTTAATTTTCAAATCTTTAAATTTAAATTACTCGAAACTATACTTTTCATTATACGTTGTTTCATTTCTGAGCAGGCGATGTTAAATTTGTAAAGGAATAGAATAAGAATCGTTAACTTTTATGACTATAGAATGTATATATAAAAAATTATTGAAGTTTATATATTTAAACACATATTTTTATTCTTTCAGGTATTCGGGACAATTATCGTTATTGTTTCTACAATAAATTTATCAAACACCCAGTACACACGATCAAATTATTTAAATATTGAGCCACCTAGATATTTCGGACCAGTTAGATCTCCGTTGACGAATCCAACAGAAACTTTAAGGCATCAACCGTATTTTGATTTTTTGAATACTTTATATCGAAATGATCGTTCGAAATCAAATTTATTTAATGTTCGTCCATTTTCATCGCCATACCAAAATTTAATTCGACAGAAGCGTGCAGTAGTTTTTCGGCCATTATTTGTGTACAAAGAAGAACAATCTAAAAAGGAACAACAGAGAAATGCCACTAGATACTAATTTCTTTTAGAATAACTATTTTTACTCTTTAGAATAGGAATGATCAAAAATAATTTTTGCGGTGTTAATGTAAAAATAATACTGATTACGAAAATAAGATTTTAGATTTTAATAATCAAATTGAAATTTAATAATCGAAATGAAATTTATGTTGATCAATTTATGCGCATCAATTATTATATATCAAAGCTGTAAAGTTCTCTTTTAGACAATTGCCTTTATAAGTTGCGACAAAAAATTGGATACGTAAAAAGATTTTACTTGACCGAAATTGGACTCTAATAAACTACTTTAAATTAATTTAGAAAAAATAATTTAAATTTTTTAATATAATATCATCATAAATTCATAAAATTTTATGTATCTAAATAATATGTAAAATTATGTAATGTTGGATATATAAAAATGTTGTACTGTAGAATATAAAAATTGTATGAAGATAAAAAATTTCTACTGTATGTGTAGATTGTGTACATAAAATTTATTAGGTATTTAAAAAAAATAAGAAAATTAATTTTAACATATATTAATTAATTTTTAAATAAAATAATAAAATAAGAAATTAATAACACTTAATTAAATAATATATATACAAACTATCTGAAACAAAAATAAAATTCAAACAAATAAACGTTTGAAATAAATTAAGTATACATTTTTCATTTATATTATTTTCAGCCATTCTGGTTCAATTAAGGTAACTACTTTCTATCACTTGACTTGATTTCAGTCTTTTTTTACAAAGTTTTTTGGCATCACAATAATCAATTTTATTTATTTATTTATATGTATATTAGCGAAACTTTTACCATTTTATACGCTTTAGTTCGATAAATAAAGAATTAAAAAATTGGCCACAACTTCAATTTAATGGGAATTTAATGATGGTGATGTTTTTTTTAAGTAAAAGAACTGTTGTTAATTGATTTTATTTAAATTGCAATCATTTAATATTTATAAAGAAACATTTATGTATATCCACCTTAATAAATTTATTTATTCATACATTATAAAACATGAGACTAAGAAACATGATTTATAAAACTTTGAATTTATTTGAATTCATTAATTGATTTACTAAAGTCCTATTGGATTAAAAACAAAAATAAAATAGAATTTTATTGTAATAATGGGTCTTATTAATTATATAAAAAATTATTACTTGTATTCGATGATTTGGAAAAAAAATAAAATTGCCGAAAGTTTGACGCTGACGGTAAGATATTAGCTAAAATTAATTTTAAAGAAATTAATATTAATTCAAAAATTTTAATATTTGTTTGTTTAATTATAATCTGGAGCCCAAAATTAGATTTTTTGAATCATATAAATCAAAAGAGTATATGTATATAGGAAAATTGTCAGCTACTAATTACTACTATTATTATAAAAAATTGGTAGTTATCTAAAAAAAACGAAAGTAGTTTTTAAACAGAATATATTTTTAAACAGAATATATTTTTAAACAGAATATACTTTTTTCGACATGAAAGATTCTGTAAATTCTTTGAAAGTCTCAAATTTTAGAAGAAGTCAGAGGATTATTATGGAAGTCCCATAAATTTTTATTAAATAAAATTCAATAAATATGCATGAATGTAAAGAAGAATAGGATTTTGGTCAGATTGTTACGTACGTTATACGTTTGTAGCTCATGATAAATCCCCAAAACCATAACTATACACCCGTTCCATTTTATTTTTCTTTTGCTCGCTCACGCCTTTTCTTTATTGGAATCGACTGTCTCCACTGAGGAATAATTTTCTACTGTACATGCAATTTGTATCTTCTTATTCTGCCGGGCTCCTAACTTTGTTAAAAAACCATGCTTTTGCAAAACTATGTTCACAAAAATGGTCATAAAAATTATTTCCCACCGAAAAACTGTCCGAAAACAAAATATTAGCTCAAGAAGAAAGAAAACTTTTTTCAGTAATTTTTCTGGTATTTTTTCAGATTTTAATTGGAGCCTTTATTCCGTGCATCCTACTTGTTATTGGCTGGTGTCAAACAGAATCTACAACACATGAAACTTTGAAAATATTTGTTTTTACTTATACGGCATTTATGTTTTGGTTTAAGCTTTATTCGATTATTGATAATGAAATTAAAATAAAAGAATTAATTTCCGAGTTTGAAGAAGCATACGAATTATTGCCGCATCAAAATCATTTTGAAAACGATAAAAAACTGTTTGAAAAATTGTTTAAAGTATTTGCTATTGGGTATTTTATTTGTATAAATTCATTTTTCTTGGGACCTTTGACAATTTTAAATGAAAAAAAATTACCAATTTATATAAAATTTACAAAAGAATCCCCAAGTTTTGAATTATTTTGGTTATTCGAGTACAGTGTGGTGTCGATGCTTGGATTTGGAGGATATGGTTACGATCCGGTATAATTAATTTAAAAATATTATAAACTGAATAAAAGTTTTAAAATGAAAGAATATTTTACATAAATACATGTAAAAGAACTGGACATGTTAATCTCCTGTAAATAAAATGATAATAATGTTATGTATTTTTATGGTCCTTTTTTTCAGATATTTATGCTGGTTCTGCTTATGTGTCTTAATTTGGAGTCTAAATTAAATCATAGTTTTTCGAATGATATTGAAGGAATTGATTCCAACAAAAGATTCAAAGATTATATAGAAGTGTCGTCCAAAATTGCTTCGTAAGGATGAAATAAAAAAAAGGGAGAGGATCAAATTTAAAACTTTTCTTTTGTTTTTTTATTTTTTGTTTTGGAAAATTCAAGTTCAATTAAGAAAACTGGGTAAAAATCGTCATGGTTTTATCCAGTTTTTTAGTTCTTTTTTGTTAGATTCCTTAAACCTTTCTTTAATACATCAGGTATAGATTTAAATTCTCTTCATTCTAGAATAATAAAAAAAATTTCTACAATATTTGGGTTTGGAATTTTAATACAAATGCATGTGATTGGATGTTTGATGGCCTTGGCTGTATTCAGTTTATCATCACCAAATTCAGACAAAAATGATAACTATTTTTTGATGGCAGTACTAATTTTTATTATAATACAATCAGCAGCTTATTGTTATATTGGCCAAAGCATAACTGACAAGGTTCATTGAAATTTTAAAAGGCTTATTGTATTACTTTATAATTAATATTATATGTTAATTATTATTTATTCTTCTTAAAACTTAAAAATTTTAAATTAAAACTTACTTCTAAGTCATACCGCGTTAACGTCACAAACGTCAACGTCCATCGGTATCTCTCTAAAATTCCCAAATGGCATAGTACGTGCTTTGGGGATCCGTTCCAGTTTGCACTTCGCGAATGTAGAATACTCTGCCAGCAAAATTCTTTCCGAACACTAACGTACGTTTTATATACAGCTTGTGCCGCTTTAAGGAGAGTGTAAATAATTTCCTTCTAACTGTCCCACTTTTACTCCCGTTCAAACTTTTTGTCATTATTATGCTTTTAATTTTTTAGTAAAAAAACAAAATCTAGGTCTTACTAAAACATACTTAAGTCAGGTCAAGTATTTCAAAGCTATATAAATATTATTTTAGAGGGCAAAATTTTTCTGGATTGCCTACGATATGGATTGGTATGATAAATCAAAAGAAATTAAAATTATGTTGATATTAAGTCTGACAGATGGTTGTGTTGATAAATATATTTCATCTGCTGGCTCAATAAAAAGTTTATCAATGCAAAGTTTTTCTGCAGTAAGATATTATTTTCTATAAAGATAAACAAAATTCTTTTTCTTAAATACATATTGATATAAATATTTAAAAAAAATATATATATAATAAATTCATTTTAAAATTACAGCTTTTGAATGCTGCATATAATTTGTATGCTTTTATGAAAAGTTTCCAGTAAATGATAACTGAAACATTATAGTTATTAATAAAAAATAAAAAATATTATATATATGTGAAATAAAATTTGTAAAGTTAACTTGTGTGTAAGCTTAAAAATATTCTTAAATTTTTTAGCAAACTTCAGATTAACAACCTCGCAGAGTAAACGTCATTGCAACAACGGTTGTACTAATTTCTACGTGATTATATTCAAAACAAGGTTATCTGAAGTAATTTAATTGGGTGAAAATGTGGATAGTTAATTACATACCAGGGCCTTAGACGAGCCAATTCAATAAGTAAAGAGTTGTAAAATAGTGGTTCAGAACTGGAATTAGTTATTTCAGTTCTTGTGTTGGAACTTGTTCTAGAAAATAAGCCGTTCCTTACTTAATATATGATGTATGTAATTATACTAACAAGCTCAGTGCAAAAATATTAAGTAGTGTGATAATAAATTTTTTTTATAGAATATTTTATTTTTATATTATACATTAAATTTATATTACATTAAATGAGTACCTACATTTTTTTTTATTAAACTTTTTTTTTAAATAGATTTAGAACCAAACTAATTTGTTAATTTTTATTTCCGCAATTCTTAAAAATTAGAATATTAGTCATAATTGTATAAAATACATTGTATATCTCCTGTCATCTTATTTAAGCAGTCACACTTTGAATGATTATTTATTTTTCTTTAATGATTAATAGCAATGAAAGTGTTAATACAAATTTATTTCTAACCCAGAAATTTTTTGTTGTAAAAAAAAGTTTCACTATAATTATACTGAACAATATTATAATATAATAATGTTTGATTCTATGGAGTAGAATTAGAAAAGAGGTTCATATAATGGAAATGCATTTATTTAAAAATTCTAATGAAATCACAAAGTTGTTAATTTAATTAGCTTATGACGGAGAAATATGTAATTTATTTGCTTTTAGAAAACGAAAGTGTTTTAAAATTTACAATATTAAGACAGTATTTTTTTTTAATTATTACTATTTTTTTTAAATCAATATACAATATCTATTATGATTCATGAGCAAATTTGCCGCAGAGTAGTAAAAATTGTGATGTTCGTTTAAATAAAATACTTCTCAAAATCATTCGAATTTTCGGAAAAGGTTGTGCCAAATTTATTCAAATAAATTAATTTTTTTATTTTTTTCTCCATTAAACTAAACATTAGACAGAACCGAATTGATATGACGCTTTTAACACTAATTTCATACTAAAGTCATAAAAAGTAAATGTTTATATTCTTCTGCCTTAGCGCTAGGTACATGTATTTAAATTTTACAATCAGTCTAAAAATTTGATTACGATTGTTGTTGTTTATTTCTTATTTTATTCTTATCTTTCTAAAAATTCTCTATCAATACTAAGAATAGAAATTTTGTTCTAATATTGCGCAGAATTAAAAATTCGATGATATCACTTATCAATTTTACTTCTAGTTTAACAAGTTTTTTCTCTGAATTATTCTTATACTATACTCTTAAGCGGGGTGCAAAATTTATGTTCTGCTCATCAACATCCAAATGTGAGAAAAGTATTAAAATACATAATTTAAATTTAGATCAATAAAAAATATGGATATATTTATAAGTTGTAAAAAGAGTTTCATGTGAACTATGAATCCCATTTTTCACATTTTGGCTTTAAAATAGTTTTGAATCTATTATTTTTTTCAGTTTCCTACAATCTACCTCTATATAGCTATTTTCCTCGAAATCTATTTACAATCTGTGTTTCCAATATATAACAAATTTCATCGAAATTCATTGAGACACAATCAAAGGTTAATTTTTTTTTTTTGGTTGGCAATAAAATCAAATAATATATCTCGGAAAGAGAAGTGCTTAGTTTACTTAGGATTAATACATTTTTAAAAATATGATATTTTTCTTTGAATAGATGGATAGATGAAAATAATAAAAAAAAGAACCTTATTATTATTACTGATTAAGATTTTCATATAAATTTGCACATCTTTATGAAAATTTTGACAGTAATTTATAAATATTTGCACGAAACGGTAAAATTTTTGATAAATATATAGAGAGAATCGATTAAGAAGATTTATAAGAATTGAAAATAAAAAATTATTCATATGTTGTTATTGAAATAAAATATTAACATAAGTCATACAATTTTTTGGATGAAGTGCTAAAAAAGTCAAAAAAATTATATTTACATTTACACTAAGTAACAGAAAAAAAATACACATTATTATTATCGACTTTTAAGAGAAATCTTCGAATAGTCCAGAAATTTTTTTTTTATTAAATTTCTTCAAATAAAAGGAGTTAAAAATGGAATTAACAATTAAAGTAAGTAATGAAAAAAAAAATTCAATAACAAGAGTATGAAAATATTTAAAAAAAAAATTTAAGGTTTGAATAAAAAGAAACTATAAATATGGAAAGAAATTAAAAACTCATTAGTTCAATAATGCAAAATAATAATATGCAATATAAAAACGAGAAAACGACAAATAAATAAATATAAATCAATAAAAAAATCAATTGAAAATAAATTTTATGTATACTTGGTCGTAACTTTCTGTTTTATTCAATTCATCAACGAAACTAAACTAAAAAATAGACAATTGCCTAGGGATATTCGATATCACAAAAAGTGATTGCAAATCGATAAAAATCGAGAGCAAATATCGGCACCCAGAAAAAAAAATTGTTAAATTAAAAGATTTTATAGGTAAAATTAACAAAAAATCTTTATAGATTTTGCGCAAAAGGGTTTATAGTTAAATTAAAATTGCAAAAATTGTTAATTCAAAAGACATATTACATTGTTAAAATTAACACAAAATTGTTATATTTAAAATGTTAAGTTGTTATTATAACAATTTTAGCAGTTTGAGAAAAAAATATATTGTTACGGTGCCAAACTGTTAAATTAACTATTCGAAATAATTATTTTAAAATAGTTTTCTGTTTTTTTATTTTTTTGGTTTGTTTTTGTTTTTTATTCGCCTTTTTTTGTTCTTTTTTTCGCCTTTTTTTTGTTTTTTTTTTTGGTTTTTTTTTTAGTTTTTTTTTGGTTTTTTTTTTGGTTTTTTTTATTTTTTTGATTTTTTTTGGTTTTTTTTTTCTTTTTTTTTTTTTTTAATTTCTTGGTTTGTTTTTGTTTTTTTTTTTGTTTTTTTTTCGCTTTTCGTCGTTTTTTGTTTTTTTATTGTTTTTTTTTTATTGGTCACCCATCTAAGTACTATCACTACGAGACGTTGCTTAACCGCTGTGTTCAATGTGATGTAGAGTCTTCCACTGAGCTATGTCAGTAATATACAACAATGTATTAAATAGAAAATATAAATTCGGTAATATAAACATAATAAATATTTATCTTGTTAAATTAAAGAACTCCGCTCTTAACTTGTCTCGTTAAGAGCGGAGTTCTTTAATTTAACAAGATAAATATTTATTTTAAAAGTGTAGCTTTTTAAATCAACCAAAACTTTTTTTTTAACAATGCCGTATTTACTTTGACAATTTTTATTGTTATTGTACCATTTTTAAATAACAACAAAAACATTATTTCAAAAGCTTTTATTGTCATATCAACAATTGAATGTGTAATTGTTTTAATAACAGAAGAGTTTTTAATTTAAAAGAGAGAATAGTAAAATTTTATTTCTTTCGAATGTAACATATTTAAAATAACAATTAATGTTGTTAAAATCACAATTTTCAGCTTTTACTAAATAACTGTTTGAAACATTTTAAAATAACAAAATCTAATGTTAAAATAAGAAGCATCTTTACTTAGATCAAATACTTATTAGTTTAATTTAAAAAAATTCTCTTTAACATCAACAATTTTTGTTTAACAGTTAAAAACAGTTAAAAATTGTTAATTTAACTAGCATTTTTTTTCTGGGTGGGGTTCATAGCTATCAATAACATTAATATCAACATGAATATAAAAAAAATTAACTTAAAAATCCGAAAAAAATTAATTTCAACTCAAAAATAATGAATCAAACTCCCTCCAAAAAAAATATTTTCAACTTTTAAAATAAACTTAGTTCTAATGAATTTAGAAACCAAAATGAAAGTGAACTTACTTTCAAAATAAATAAATGTGTTAGAAACGAAAGACAACATCCAGAAACGTGAACGTCATCTCAAAGAAAATTAAATTGGATAAATAAATCTATCATCAGTATTACCACACGGCACAAACCATATGTCTTCAAATTTTGCACACAAAGACCTAGATGCTCAAAAGGAAAGGATTTTGAAAGTTCTAGCTTTCATTTTTTTCAAGTCATATAGGTGTAGAACCTTCAGACCTTATTTCGACTCTCTGCATTCCTCACACAAAGTTTATTTCGCTACAAGTGTCAAGAGCAAACTCTAAAGATGGCCGAAGTATACTTTATGAACGACTATTTTTCACATGGTCAGTTTTACGTGAACTGATCGAGAGTTAGCTAACCCAGAAACTAGCAAATTTTTTAATAATAACACCAAATAAAAAAGCCAAAGTCAACAAAGAAGAACTATAGAAATAATTTATTTGTAGATATGGTTCGTATTTATATGCTAGTAACGTCGATAGTAAAAGTAGTGTTCCATTTTGATAAATGTTTCAATAAATATTGGAACATAAAATATCTATTAAAAATACAGATATTTTAAGCAAAAATATCGATATTCCAAAATATCGATATTTATCGAATATCCCTACTTAAAACG
The DNA here is from genome assembly GCA_964007475.1 of Hybos culiciformis. Classification (NCBI taxonomy): domain Eukaryota; kingdom Metazoa; phylum Arthropoda; class Insecta; order Diptera; family Hybotidae; genus Hybos; species Hybos culiciformis. The sequence continues at coordinate 77,211,516 of OZ023274.1, forward strand.
AAACAAAACAGATAAAATCGGCTAAACAACGTTCAATAAATTTTTTTAAGCCTGTAGATCTTAATTTTAATGGTCACGATCATAGAGTATATCTTAATTTACTGTTTGTAAAAACCCAATAATTTATATAAAAAGGATATATGTGCATATAGAAAACCACAAAAAGGACCAAAGATTTAAACTTCGTTGAATTGTATTCTAATGCGTGTTTTGAAAATTAGACTTAATTCAATATTAATCGACCTTGTACTTTGAAAATTTTTTATTTTTATGGAATAAAATCAATTATCATGTAAAAAAAACGAATAATGAAAATTATATATAAATAATAATATTTTTGATATTATTATACTAATTGTTTTTAATATTTTGTCAGTAAAAAATGCTTCTGATTAAATTATACGTATACAAAACATAGCTTCATACAGTAATCAAATGTACATCGTGAAAAAATATCCGTAAATTTTTAATTTTAATTATTATTATCCTACTTATTATTCAGACTATAAAATGACTGAAATAAGAATTAATTAAGTTTCAGTAATTTAATTTATATCTTAATTATAAATTAAAAACCACATCTTTGCTCTAAAAATTGAATGATTACAAATACAATTGTTGGAAATTGTCCTTGATAATATTGCTTTTTCAAACCGTCCAATATATTTTATACATGATTAAATTAAGATTATTTTTCCATTCCAACAAAACTTTCAAATTTGTATTTAATAAGCAAGGTAATAAAATTAACATAATCCTGTATCGAACGTTAATATTCTAATTTGTTATTCTTCTAAACGTTGCGCATTTATTTTATATAAGTAAATGTTAAATTTCTTTATTTTGTGTTTTAATTAATATCACTATTTAAATAAACAAATATTAATGTACCAGTTTTTGCCTGTAATTGTAACTTAATACAAAAGTTAAATAGTTCAATTTTTGTCGTATTCTTTTAAGTTGAAATTTACATTTTTCGCAAGAAACTCGATCAGTTTTTCAATTTTGAATATTTGCAAATATAGATTTCTTAAGATTTCTTAATTTTGAATATTTGTAAATATAGATTTTCCATACATACACATTAAATGTAATAGATATAACGAATAAGTCTACATTAAAGTTGTCAATATTATATTTTTATTAATTATTTTCTTTTCAATTCATAATCTCCCAATTCAAATAAAAATGTATTTTATTGCATATTTTTAGGTTGTAATTTTTATATGAATTTAAAGTTAAAAAATATCGCATGTTAAATTATATTTTCATTACTCTGAATACAAAATTTTAAAAATACCATAATAGGTCATTATTAGGTATAATTATACAAAATTATTCTTAGTTAATTTTGATTAAATTATTAATTTAATTTTAATAAAGTGTTTTCAATAATTCATTGGCAAAGTTTTATATGTTTAAATTGCCAGGGAAATTATGAACGATAAAACCATATATAAAAATAAAATGGTTATATGGCACATTTCAAAATATTGTTTTGTTCAGTTAAATTCTTTCAGGTGTAGGAGCTTAGAAATAAAATAATTTTATTAAATTTAAATATTAAGGATATTAATATATTGTATATTTTTTTCAGATTGCAGTCTTATTTTTAATACAACTATTTATAGTAAGCAATATGTCATTAGCACAAGAGGCAACATATACTCCTAATATTTTAGACATTGAACCTCCAAAATATTATGTATTCAGTCAATCACCATTATTAAATCCAAGTGAAAGTCTGAAAGAGCAACAATATTATAACTTCTTGAACACATTATATCGCCATGATCACTCTAAGGCCACTTTATTTGATGTACCACAATTAATATCACCATCACAAACATTATATCGTCAAAGACGATCAACGATCCCAAATTCAGATCGTCATAAACGAGCTATCGTTTTCCGACCTTTATTCGTTTATCGGCAACAAGAAATCAAAAAGCAAAAAATACGTGAACAAAAAAAGAAAAGAACTTAATTTTAAATAGAAATTTAAAATTTTTTGTCTGTACTTTATTTTTTATTGATTTTATTAATAATAAACACTTACTTATTTATACTTAATAACATTATACATATTAAAATCTATAAATAGATATATAGTAAATACGTTTGTTCTCACTAAAGCCATCGATAATCTTGACAAACATTCAAACATCAAAAAAGAAATACATACGTGTATATGATATATTGACAAAGTTTCAAATGTAGAATAAAACAAAAAAATGTCGCTAATGTTTTTCTTTTGCCGAATCCTTTATCATGATTCTGATGTCAAAGCTCCAAATATTCGTATATTTTTTATAATTTTTTTTTATAAAATTTTAATGTTTTATAATAATTTATATTCCGTACTATGTCATCCAGGTATTTTTAAAATAAAGTAAGTATTTTTAGTCTCATTTATTTTATTACTTGAATATTGATTAAGATATAAGTTATTTCCCTATTTTATAAGTTCTTTGAAAAACTATAATAAACATTATAAGAACATATAACAACATTACATTTGTAGTGAAATGTCGTCACAATAAACATACAATAATATATATTTAATTTGAGCGCTTTAAATCTTTTAATACTCTTAAATTAGTTGCAATAAAAATATACATAATAATTAAATTAAATTTTTATTATACTTAAAAATTGCTAACTAACTAATAACAGAAAATAAAATATTTGTTAACAGTAGAGAACATAGGATCCATCATTTATCATTTTCATTTTTATTATATAGTACGTGATGTTAGTTAAGTGGACACGATTAAGGTAGCATAATTTTAAAATTTATTATTAAAAAAAATTATAGATATTATGTATAAAATATTAATTCAATTAATGTATTTTTAATCAAGACAATTTTGTATGATATTCTATTTAATAAATAAATTATTATTAACAGATAAGTTTTGTATCATTATTAATTATGATTTTAAATATCAAAATAACGTCAACTCCTATATGGTTCTATGCGTCAAAAATTAATTAAAATTCCTATCAAAATAATTTGCCCTTTTTTGGAAAAGGTTCTCATCCAAAATTCCTTATTTATAAACTAAAAAAAATTAAAAATTTTAAGGATACGTTGAAAAACTAAACCTATCAACAATTTGAATCAATGAAAATGAAAATGAAGAGATTCTCAAGGTAACAAAAAATTAAGAAAATTTATTTTTTAATTATTTAATTACTACATTTGAGTTTTACTTTAATTTACAGATCTAATTTTCGGAATAATAATTGGAATATATAAATAATATATAAAGTTTAATTTTATTCTTTTGCAGGTAGATATATATATGGTTCTATAACTAAATGTTAAATAATAATATTGCTTATTATTGAATTTATATATATGTATACATTAGTGAATTTAAAATTTTTTTTCAAATAGAGAATTCTATGTACACATTTTCTTAGTTTTTTTTTCTTTTGATCTTAATGTAAGGTTTACATCAATTGTGGCCTAAAAATATGCAAAATATATTTGTTGAATGCAAGAAGTCATTATTAAGTATGTATGTGATGTATAGACCGTCGCGTGATTTATAGACCGTCGCGTGTCATAAACTTCTCATACCTTTCAATCCAACAAACCCACAAAAAAAGATTAAAAATAAAAATATTTCATTGACAAAAGAGTTGTTAAAAGATCACAACGAAGAAAATTACAAAATATAAAAAATAAGATTTTTAATTTTAGGTGGTTATAAATTATAATATATTATATAAATATATACTATGTACCTACAAAGATATTATTATTGTTTTCGTTTAAGAACAACTTACTTACGTATATTATACTATGTTATGAAAAATATACATAATAAATTATTATCATAATTTTTCGAAATATAAAATTTAAAACATTTTTCCAATTTACAACAGTTCGATATTAAAATTAAGAGAAAACAGTTGAGTTTATTTTGAATAAACAAATAATAATAGTTAAAGGAAAATTTTATAATATTTTTGAAATAGAAAATGAAAACTGTAAGTTGAAGAGAAATTATATAATTTGCATATTACAAGCTTCTACAATAAGTCATATTTATATATAAGAAATTGCATTATTTTAGTTGTCAAAATTTGGTTTATTGAACAATTTTCTTTAATGCTTTCAGCTATTTTTGATGGTAGTAAATACAATATTGTTGGTCAGTTTCAGTGTTTCCACTATTGAAGAGCCAATAAATAAATTATTCGTTAGGAAAGAAAAAATCAATTCGATAAAGAATTATTTTTACCTGTCATCAGAAGAAGAAAAAGAAATAAAAAAAAAGAAGAAAACTTTAAATGTGAACAAATATCATTATTACAATGGAGAAGAAAATAACAAAAATTTTCAAACAAATCGTCATAAACGTGGATTTGTTTTCTTGCCAAAATTTTTTTTCGAAGAAAAACGCCAAGAAAATATCAAAAAGAATGAGGATCAAACAAGACTCAGACGTAATGGAAAATTTTTTTATTAAAAATTTTTTTTGAAAAAAAAATTAATAGACTGCAGAATAATAAGAATTTAAGAAGATAATCAAATAATATTGGGATAATTGTCAAATATATTATTAGAAAAAATAAATTTGTTATTTTAATTTTTTTATTATTATTAGGAGTATTATTTACTGATATGATTATAAAATTATAATTATGTGAAAATTAATAATAATTGATCTTAACTCTATAAAAATGTTGAAAACCCGGGAAATTGAATTAAAAATTTAAATGGTTATCGAATTTTTAACTTTAACTGATCAGTGTTGGAACAACAACGTTTTGATTTATATACAGAAATAATATTTAAAAAAAAAAAATAGAACAGTAGTCAGTTACCTCTTAATTGTAGAGCCCTTTCTCTATATTTTCACAATTAATATTTTCGCAATTCTGTATATCCTGTAGGCGTTTCACCAATCTTTATAAGTTTTACTGACATTTTAATTATGGCTGAATATCATAAGTGAATATCAACTTTTAGATTATTACTTTCGGCTTATAAATCAAATTTATTATTAAATTCCAATTTTTTTTATTTTTCAAAAAAAGACTTTTTTGATTTGACACGTATGAAGCCAAATAGAAACTTCTCTTTTGTTGTACGACCGTTGGCATCCTCTCCAAAAGATCATACTAAATTAAAAATTGCTTATATTCTTAAAAATTAATCAATTAATTTATTAAATATGTTGCTAATTTAAGTCGTCTTTTCTTTAAAAAAAAAAAAACAAAAAATAAACAAATTAGTAGTTTAATGAAATTTTATATTAGTTAAAAAAAAATAGGGTAAAAACTTAATATACTAATAAACACTTTAATATTATATGTGTATGTTAAGAAATGAAGAATATATATGTAGGTATCATAAATAATTAAAAGTCTATGAGGGCAGTAAATTTAGCAAATAATCTTTAAATTGACTTATAAAATATAAATGAGCCGTTTATTTTGAAAGTGGTTTAAGTCCATTTGTTCTTGTATTGAGATATTTAAGTTTTGTGTTTGAATTGATTTAAAAATATACATTAATATTTCCATAAGATAATTTTCAAGTGTCAAAATAAAAGCGATTTTAATGATACTAGACTAAAATTGTTTATAAATAAAAAGAATATATTCTATTGTGCTTATTGTTATCATTAACTATTTTTTTTTTTAAAATGGACTTAAGCCACTTTCAAAATAAACGGCTCAAATAATGATAAAATAAGTTTAGGATTAACTGATTAAGTAGAAACCATAGAGAAATATAGTAGTATGCGCAGATAAAGATAGAAGAACCAATAGCAATGGATTACAAAAAAAAATTATTGAAAGAAATATAAATATTGACTGGAACATGCAAAAATACTCGATTTAAAAAATAAATTTTTCAGATCTGAATCATCAATAAAGAAAAATATGCGCTAACCAAAATTTCTTTTAAAAATTTGGACTGTCCTACGAAAGAATATAATTCTCAATGCTAATTTAATTATTAAAATTATATAAAATCTTTTAAAAATTTTCCTGTGTTATTTATTTTTTTATTTTATTAATCGTAAACAATTATAGTATACTTAGATATACTACTAATTTGTTTATATTTTATTTAACTTTATTTGTTTTACCTTGAAATAACTAAGCAATGAAAATGTTTTAACTGGAATTAAAAATACGAAATGGCACAGTTTTTAATATAGATCTACGTTGCGTAGTATACATATAATAGAGACCCATACAAAAACACAAATTAAACAATTTAAAACAAAAAATCTTGAATCAAGCTTTTGAGTGCGGAGTTAGGAATATGGATCTAGGATATTATTTTTTAAAAATGTGTTATAGGTGTATAATATACTTAAAAATTTAATTATTTATTTAATAATTTGTTCGTCTTAAAAAATAAAAATAAGAAAATAAAAAATAAAATTGTGAACAAAATTAAAAAATTTAAATTATTATTTGAAGAGAAAAAAAGAATAAATTTAAATTATAAATATATATTTATATTAATTTTATATTTTTAATAATAAAATAGTTAAATGCAGTCTTTAAGTTTTATATTTCACGATTCTTGTCCTCAGTATTAATATTAGACGGTTGAAACAATTTTTGAAAGTGTTTTGTATTAAATCTGGGAATTCTTTCGGATTTTTCTGATGATATTTATCTGGTTTTATGTATACCTCTATCTTTACCCTTTTTATTGAACTTAAGAATAAAATTTTTCAAAAACCCTTCTTCCTCTAGATTGAAAGAATATTGCATAGATGGAAATAATGTTCACCAACAAAAATATATTTATTTTAAGTAAAGTATAAAAAAAACTTAAATAATCAATAAGAGGATCAATTAATTTTTACAAACGACTAATTTATTACTAATTTTTTGCACCTCTGAATATACTGAATACCATAGATTTCCATAGGAAACAAAAATAATAATATAATTCGATTTAACTAATATATGCATAAGATTCTTAAAACATTCTTAAAACTTAAGTTATCAGGTGAAAATTTACCTTCTGGGCAATTTTTAATTTAATCAATTTTTAACTTAATTATACTTTGATAAGTTCAAAAAGCTTTGTTTGCCATCAAGACACTTTTTTTATTATCAGTCCTATCGCAATAGAAATTTTTCGTACCTAATGTGAATTATAACAATCATCTAAGAGTTGAATAATAACAATCATTAGAGTCGACTTTGACATTTTATTCTTTTCGATTACTATATATATATATATATATATATATATATATATATATATATATATATATATATATATATATATATATATATATATATAATATGAAATATCTTGAATAATGTGGAAAGACATTGACTATATCCGAGAACGTCAGGTAGTATATTATATTTTATATATACAATTTTAAATAAAAAAATAAATAAAAATATTTTCCTTTTAAAAAGCACTAAAAAGTATAAAATAATTTTAATTTTCGGTAAATAAACCCAAATTTTCTATCAGACATACACCCGAGTTCCTTATGTAAAAATTAGAACAGATTATATCAAAATTATTTTTTAAAGTAACATTTCTCGTATACATACCAAGTTTTCAGATATTAATGTAAAATTATAAAACAGCATAAGAATATCAATACATATTATTGACATATTTTTTACACAGAAATTGTAAAATTTTTGAAACTACTTAAAGATGAAAAATTTTTAATATTATACCTTTATAAATAATCAGTTTACTAAATACTTACAATTCCACAATTTGGTATTTTATTTTATTTTATATCTACGTCATTTAATTATTCAATGTATTTTTACAGAACTTGAATAAATTTATCCGATAAGAAATAATATTATCTGCTTATAAAAAATTTTTTTTTATCAGAATCAATTTCTTGCTATTTATCAATTTTTGAACAAAATCTTTATCATCAGTTGATTGAAAATTTACTATATAAATTAGATTTTAGGATTTGAAAAAATATAGTCCAAGTTTAAAGCTTCGTCAATTAAGACATATATTTTACTAAATTTTATAATCAACAAAAAAAATCAAAATGTTCGCTATTAAGGAAACTTTTTTCTTTTTGGTAATTTAATAACATTTCATAACATATAAAAAATGAAATCAATTACCTAATTTTGTAATAATCATATCATGTTAACTTTTAGGTTACTGTCACCATAATCTGTATGTACGCAGCACCTACAACCAATGCATTGGTGATAATTAAAGAAGCAGAAAGGTAATAATAATAAATAATTTACAGGCATAGCCATAGTGTTAATAATTTATTTATTTTTTATTTTTGCTTCTTTTTTTTATATTGTAGCATTCTAAATCCTCTTGACATTAAAACTGATATTTCAAAGAAAGGTGTTGTTGCCAAGAAGGGACTACTATTGGCCAAATTGGGTGGACTTGCTAAAGCTGCACTTCTTAAAAAGGCTATTATAGTGAAAAAAAAAGTCAAGAAAGCTATTGTTGCCAAAAAGGTATTAAAAGTTGCCAAAGCCGCTGCAGTTGTTAAAGGTGCCGTTATTGCTAAAAAAGCTAAAAAAGTTATTGTTGCCAAAAAAGCATTGAAGGCTGCTGCTGTTGTCAAGGGTGCAGTTATTGCTAAGAAAGCTAAAAAAGCAATTATTGCAAAGAAAGCCTTAAAAGTTGCCGCTGTTGTTAAAGGAGCTGTTATTGCCAAAAAAGCCAAGAAAGCCATTATTGCAAAAAAAGCATTAAAAGTTGCCAAAGCCGCTGCACTTGTTAAAGGTGCCGTTATTGCTAAAAAAGCTAAGAAAGTTATTGTTGCCAAAAAAGCATTGAAGGCTGCTGCTGTTGTAAAGGGTGCGGTTATTGCTAAGAAAGCTAAAAAAGCAATTATTGCAAAGAAAGCCTTAAAAGTTGCCGCTGTTGTAAAAGGAGCCGTTATAGCCAAAAAAGCAAAAAAAGTAATTGTAGCAAAGAAAGCATTGAAAGCCGCCGCTGTTGTCAAAGGTGCTATTATTGCCAAAAAAGCTAAAAAAGCTGTGATTGCAAAGAAAGCATTGAAAGCTGTCAAAGTTGCTGCCGTTGTAAAAGGTGCAGTAATTGCAAAAAAAGTTAAAAAAGCTATCATAGCCAAGAAAGCAGTTAAAGCAGCTGCTGTTGTCAAAGGAGCTGTTATTGCCAAAAAAGTCAAAAAAGCTGTTGTTGCAAAGAAGGCTTTGAAATTTGCTAAAGGAGCTGTCATTGCAAAAAAAGCTGTAGTGGCTAAAAAAGCTATTGTTGGCAAAAAAGCAGTGTTAGGCTAAAAAGAAATGATTATTATAAGCTTCTAAATTATAAGCATTAGATTAAAATTTAAGTTAAAAAAGAATTATTTAAATTAAATAATTGTTTTTAACTATTTATTTATTTCGAATTAAAGTAATTAATAAATATTATGTAATTGAAATTTGATAATAAATTATAAGAGTAAAATACGAATTTTATTGAATTAGAAGAATTTTTGTTTATTATAACTTACAAAAGGAATCAACGTTTTTACAATGAATAAAAATACAAATAAAATCTGAATTTAATAGAGAACTTTTTCAAAGTTTATTAAGTAAGGCAATCTTTGAATAAAATTAGAACAATAAATAAAATAAATACAAATCATACCTACTTCAAAAATCAATTAGCTGATAGTAAAATTAATGTTGATGTTGTATTAAGTAAAAAAACTGTTGCATTCTAGACTTTTAAAGACTACTGGAACTATAAGATTTTATCGACATCGAAAATTATGTTCAGATATCTCATTTAGATGAAATTCTGTTTGAATTTGCCTTGATTTAAGGATTGGAAACGTAATTAGTTTTTTAGTTTTATTTATATGTGGAAAAAGATGTCACATTGTTAAATAGAAAAACAGAACATATTATATATATATATACATATATATATATATATGTATACAATTCTTTGGTTTTGTTTGTATAAATAGCAATGAAAAAAGCAAATAATAATTTATAGTCTTCTGAAAGAACACTACCTAAAATAGGTACAAAATTATCATATCATATTTTTTTAAATCAGTTTTTTAAACTAAATATCTCAGAAACGATCTCTCATAGAGGTAAGTTTTTTTTGTTGAAAGCAAACACCCTGCCTGAACGATTTTTTTGTTTTCAGCCTAATTTGGTGAAGGGGTTCGAAAGTTATGAATGGTTTTTTGGCAAATTTGTATAGAAAATTATTGTTTTAAATTTTGTCACTAACTTTTCTCATAGAACCGCCCACTGTAGGACTCGGAAATTTTTAAGTCATTGTCAAGCTTTTATTTATAATCATATGTATTTGTATTATTTATATAGGTGATTCAGAAAAAAATTTATTAAGTACTTTCCTTTTTTTGTTTTTGACTTTTCAGTTCAATAAATAAAAAATTCTTTTCAATAAGTATTTTTTTTTTTTTTAATTTATTTGTAATTTTCTCTAATGAGTTTTAATCTATTGTATTCTGTATCTCAAAAATTTTCACAATTCTAATTTTAAGATCAAGCTTTTATAACTTTGAAGACATGATTTCCAATAATATTCAAAGTCTGATTTTAAAAAAATTATTATTTATTTGAATTTTAAGTATACCTTCATTAGTTTCTTAAATTGTTTCTTTTATTTTTAAGAATATTTTTCCTGGCTTAATTTTTTTTTTATATCTTGCTTTGGATATTTCGAAAGTTAAAATGTGGATTTTTTTTTAATTTTGTGCACTGAAAAACATATATAGCTCCCACATCATCTATAATTTTTATATATCCCTTGCTTATATATATTAGGTCAAATCGGACTAGTGAATGACACATAAACATTTCATAAACCTATTTTGAATACAAAAATATTTTTTGTAATTTATTCTTCATTAGAACAAAAACATTAAAAAAATTAAGTTTTACTCTTTAGGAACTTTTGCTTGGAATTCATTTGACAAAAATAAATGCAAGATTTTTGCTACATTTTATGGTTCGCGGGCAATTCGTCTAAAACAGTTCGTCTAAGCTCAATTCGTCAAAAACAATTTGTCTAAAACAATTTGTCTAAAACAATTCATCTAAAACAATTCGTCTAAAAACAATTAATCTAAAACAATTTGTCTAAAATAATTCGTCGAAAACAATTCGTCTAAAACAATTCGTCTAAAAACAATTAGTCTAAAATCAATTTGTATAGTTAAGTAAAATTAAGCGCGCGCAATTTACATGCAAAATTTTGTTAAATAGGGTTGTAATCCCTGATTGTGGACGAATTTTGTGACTACTTAATTTTAGACGAATTGTCCGCTTATTCCGTCTTACTCAAATTTAATATTAAATTAAATATTAAAAATTTAATACTTTAAAATTTGTTTTCTTTTTAAATTTAAATTGAATAATGTAGTTGAATTTAATACAATATAGTTTTAATAATTAATTAAATTTAAACGATTTTCCTTCTGAAACGAACTCCTTTAGAAGAACTGTTATAAGATAAGTTTTTAGACTAATTGTTTTTAGACGAATTGCACTTTTAGACGAAATGTTATTAGGTAAATAGTTTTTAGACTTATTATTTATAGACGAATTATTTTAGATGAATATTTCCAAGGTCCACATTTTATAGCTGATTTTCTACCGATTTTTTTTTTGAGTATGTATAAGAGTTACGAAAAAAGAATAAAACTTCAATTCAACTAAGACTAATATCTTAGTGAAAATTATTTTCTATAAGAAATAAAAAAAACCTAGAACAGACTAAATAAAAGTACTTTAGTTTTTTTATAACATAAACATAAAATTAAACAATGAAACTTGAATTACAAACGCGACGAAACATATATTTCATAATCACATTTATCGAATTAATTAATTCTTAGTAGAAAGAAGATTTTTAATATATTCCCCGAGAAATCTTCCTGTTGTTGTTCTGATACAAGAGCTGGTTTAAATTAGTTTATTTGACCTTTCCGAAAATAGAAGAGAAATAGCAGATGCATGATTTTAATTTTTTGGAGTTATTAGAAAAAAAATCGGACGTTTCAATAAGTACCATTCAAGAATTACTTTTTTCGAATAATTTAATTTTTTTTTTAAAGATTCAAATTATTCCTATTTTGATTTCTTGGCCTTTTTTGTCTAATCCTAATGTTTTAAGTGGAATAAGATAAATTGATTGTTATAGATACTATAAATTATATATATTTAAAAGATTTTCAATTTTACGGTAAATAAAAAGGAATTTTATAAATCCAAAGTTATTCTGTGAATATTATTTCAATGAGAAAGTCAATGATCTAAAAATTCTCTAACGAGAGCTTGTAATTATATAGTAGTCTATTTTATTTTGTGAATTGGCTACATTCTTCAACCACAATAATTTTATTATCAATTATTTTGAATCTGTTAAAAATTTTAAAAATTTGCATTAAATATATAATCAATAATATTTACTAAAGGGCTTTGTAACTTGTTATATTTTTTTTTTGATTTTATTCATTTATATATACGTCATTTAATTATTAAATGTATTTTTACAGAACTTGAATAAATTTATTCGATAAGAAATAAAATTATCTGTTTATTAAAAAAATGAATAAAAAAATTCATTATCAGAATCAATTTCTTGCTATTTATCAATTTTTGAGCAAAATCTTGATTACTATTCGATTGAAAATTTTACTATATAAGTTAGATCTTAGGATTTGGAAAAACATAGTCCAAGTTTAAAGCTTCATCAATTAAGACATTCATTTTACAAAATTTTCTAATTAAAAAAAAAACATCAAAATGTTCGCTATTAAGGAAACTTTCTTCTTTTTGGTAATTTAATAATAAACATAACATATAAAAAATTAAATTTTGTAATAATCATATAATATTAACTTTTAGGTTACTGTCACCATAATCTGTATGTACGCAGCACCTACAACCAATGCATTGGTGATAATTAAAGAAGCAGAAAGGTAATAATAATAAATAATTTACAGGCATAGCCATAGTGTTAATAATTTATTTATTTTTTATTTTTGCTTCTTTTTTTTATATTGTAGCATTCTAAATCCTCTTGACATTAAAACTGATATTTCAAAGAAAGGTGTTGTTGCCAAGAAGGGACTACTATTGGCCAAATTGGGTGGACTTGCTAAAGCTGCACTTCTTAAAAAGGCTATTATAGTGAAAAAAAAAGTCAAGAAAGCTATTGTTGCCAAAAAGGTATTAAAAGTTGGCAAAGCCGCTGCAGTTGTTAAAGGTGCCGTTATTGCTAAAAAAGCTAAAAAAGTTATTGTTGCCAAAAAAGCATTGAAGGCTGCTGCTGTTGTCAAGGGTGCAGTTATTGCTAAGAAAGCTAAAAAAGCAATTATTGCAAAGAAAGCCTTAAAAGTTGCCGCTGTTGTTAAAGGAGCCGTTATTGCCAAAAAAGCCAAGAAAGCCATTATTGCAAAAAAAGCATTAAAAGTAGCTAAACTCGCTGCTGTTGTCAAAGGTGCTGTTATCGCCAAAAAAGCAAAAAAAGTAATTGTAGCAAAGAAAGCATTGAAGGCTGCTGCTGTTGTCAAGGGTGCGGTTATTGCTAAGAAAGCTAAAAAAGCGATTATTGCAAAGAAAGCCTTAAAAGTTGCCGCTGTTGTTAAAGGAGCCGTTATTGCCAAAAAAGCAAAAAAAGTAATTGTAGCAAAGAAAGCATTGAAAGCCGCCGCTGTTGTCAAAGGTGCTATTATTGCCAAAAAAGCTAAAAAAGCTGTGATTGCAAAGAAAGCATTGAAAGCTGTCAAAGTTGCTGCGGTTGTAAAAGGTGCAGTAATTGCAAAAAAAGTTAAAAAAGCTATCATAGCCAAGAAAGCAGTTAAAGCAGCTGCTGTTGTCAAAGGAGCTGTTATTGCCAAAAAAGTCAAAAAAGCTGTTGTTGCAAAGAAAGCTTTGAAACTTGCTAAAGGAGCTATCATCGCAAAAAAAGCTGTCGTAGCTAAAAAAGCTATTGTTGGCAAAAAAGCAGTGTTAGGCTAAAAATAAATGATTATAATAAGCTTCTAAATTATAAGCATTAGATTAAAATTTAAGTTAAAAAAGAATTATTTAAATTAAATAATTGTTTTTAACTATTTATTTATTTCGAATTATAATGACTAACACAATAAAAATTGTAATTAAAATTGTAATTAAAATTGTAAAATATTGTAATCAAAAATAAAATTAAAATAAAAATAATTAATATAATAATTAAAATCTTGTAATAAAATGTGACATAAAAAAATTAATTTTTTCTATTATTTAGAGGTTATTTCTTTTGATAATTATACATTTTTACTGTAATCAACATTTTTGAATTTCTACAATAATTTGGCGATAAAATTTGTAATAAATGCAAAAAATTTAACTAGCTCACAATTTGTACAACTGACACAAAAATCTAATTTGTTTACGAAGAATAATTTTATAAAAATTTCACCTTTTCTTTACTAAACTAAATTTCTTAATAAATACAATCGAATGTCAAAAAATTAATACAATCGAATGTCAAAGATCATACATAGCTGAAGGGAAGAAAACACTCTAAGATCTGAAATTATATTTTGTAAATTGTATAATAGGCCCTAAATAAAGACCCTAAAAAAAATTTTAAATCTTGAATTTCAAATTCTTGGTTGTATTGCGGTGTGTATTTCAAATATTATAAGCTGAAGGCACTAACATTTTTACCTATTCCTCAACAATTTTTTCTTATTCGTGATTAGTAAATTTTCAATTCTTTGAGTCAAGTGAGAATATTGATCTAGAATGCTCCAAAACTTTTATTAAATTTTATCTCAGTAAAATGTTCATAAAATATGTTGTTTTGATCATATTTTAACCACTTACTTATGAATAAAGTTTAACATCATAAATGCATATATATTATTTATGATATTGTTATTACAACGATCTGAAATGCATTAAGCTTATTAAACTAATTATATATAAATTTATGATGTAAAGTGTTAGATAATTTAGATATTTTTTTCAAGCATTTTTCATCAAAAAATAACGATTTAATTTTATTGACTTATGTCTGTTCTATTTACAGTAAAATAAATTATTAGATTTTAGGACGTTGAGATACAATTTAAGAATTTTTTTCTTTCAAAACCATGTTTATTAAAAAATTAAGAAATCAATCGTCTTTAAAATCGAATGCGATATAAAAGAATTACCGCTTTCGACAATTGTAGCTTGTTTTAGATTTAAGATTAAAATAAAATATTTTATTTTTTGTTAATTTATATTGTACAACTAAGTAATTAAAAATCTTTATGGCAAAAAATAAAAACAACATTAAAACTGTGTTCCACTTAAGCCTTTTTGACAGAAACATATATAAAAATCAGTACATGCAAAAGTTTAAAGAAAAACTATTAAAATTCAATGTTTCAACTTCTAGTTTCTATAATTTAAGTTTCTATAATAAACGAAGATCAATCAAATTATTTTATTATTACAACAATAGTTAATTTAGTCAATAAATTTAATTTAAATTATTAAATGATACCCAGTGCTATATTAAAATTATTTTATTCCTATTCCATTGAAATAATGATAAAGAATAAATGTTATATAAATGTTATAAACCCGATTTTTTTTATTATTACAGTTTTTTTTAATTTCTTTTTCGTTATCATTATTAATTTTTGATAATAGACATGTCCCGCAATTACCTGAAGCACCTTAAAAAGATAATATAAGTAAAACTTGAAAATAATTTAATTTCTATCCCATCTGCAAAATATTTTCTCAAATTTTTATATAAAATATTATGTTACATTACTATCTAGCTTTTATATTATTTTGAAATTTCGTAGAACAAATATGGTAAAAATGACCGGAATATTATTAACACTGGTAATTATAATAATAAATAATAAACAATATATAAAATAAAAATTTTATTATAATTTATAAATTTTAATGTATTAAAGATTTTAATAGTAATTAAATGCCTTTTATCAAACGACGTATATGCTGCTCCTCCTCAAGTAGAGAAAGTAGTTGCCACTCAAGAGGTGATAGAGGAGGCTGTAGTTCCTGCGGAGAATCATGAAGTTATAATTCAAGAACAAAGGTAAGCATATTATCAAAGCTAAGAAGATGCAAAAAATTTCATTTTGCCTTCATTTCGTATCTCATTTTTTTTTTTGAAAAATACTCGAAATATTTCACAAGTTATTGAGTTTTTTATTTTTATGTTTTTTTTTATTATTATTATATAGAGTTAGTTATATAATAAAAAAATCTAAAAAATAAAAAAATTTCGAGCAACCAAATAGATTTTCAAAATTCCAATCTCTTTTTAATTAGAGCAATTTAGTAAGAATAAAACATCATTATCTGTTCGTATAAGCTATATCTGAGATTGTTTTAAATTTGAATTCTTATATATAACCTTCAATTCTTATCCACTCAAATATAAAATTGTGTAATTAAGTAATTACCATAATGTTATTGTAATTTACAGAGTAGTGGGTGTTCCTCTTGATGTTTTTAGTGGAGCTTCTGGACCTATAGCATTAACGTTAGTTGGTCTTTTGAAAGCAACAGCAGCTTTAACTGCAGCAGCTATTGCGAAAGCAATGACTGTTGGTGGAGCAATTTTGATTGCTAGAAGTGTTCAAAGTCAACCAGCTGAAGTTCAGATAGTGAAACAAGCTCCCGTTCAAGTTGTAAAAGCCGCTGCTTATTAAAAAAAAAAAATTGTTTTATTTATTACTATTATATAAACACCTATTACTTGTTACGATTATAAGAAATTCTGTGAATGAAATCAAATATTATACTTATTATATCTTATTTCTGGAAAAAATACAAATGTATTTATGTTTAATTGATGAATGATGAAATTAATAAAAACTTAGTTAGTAAATTTTTTGTTTCATTAAATTAAAAAAATTTTTATAAATTATTTTAAATATATTTAAATCGACAAACGAAATAAACAATCAAGATCAAAATAAGGAACTCGTTCTAACAGATTACTTAACAGATTATTGAATTAATAACCCAGTTTTCATCATACATTTAAGAAAGGAAGCCTTATCTTATATTTTCTTTCACCTTAACACCTCTACTCAATCTTTTTTTTTATAATGATTTGTTTATCACCATAATATAAACAAATAATTTTGTAATTTTTAAATTGTTTTGGAAAACTTGTTCCTACTTTTTTTTTTGTTGTGAATGAACATAACACGAGGTTATGTTTTGTCGGTTTTTTTAGGAAAATGCCTTTAGCTAATTAAAATAAATAAATAAAAAAATTAAGTTGATTAAAAAAAAAAATATTCAACTAAAACTTGAAACTGCAATCCCCTAATTTTTAGTTCTTGATTTTTATCTTTTTCAAAAAATAAAAAACCTCTATAAAAAGTCATTTACAAAATAAGAATTATTATTTATTTTATAAAAAATTCGAAATTCCATCCACATTATTTATCGATATTTTATAAAAAATCAAATAAAAATATATCTATTTCTAACAAAAAATTTTTATTTAATTGAAAATGTTATGAAGTCTTGATTTTAAAATAAAAATGATTAGAAATCAAATAATATTAATTTTTTTGGTGAGTTCCAACTTTAATAGCCTAGTAAGTTTATGCAGTTGAAAATAAATTTGAAAAACAGATAAAGATAGAATTATCCGAATCTTTAAATTTTGTTCTTTTATTTTGTTTGTTTTATCTTGCAAATAAAAAATTATAATATTCATAATATTCAATTATGTAAATTTAAATAAATAATTTTTCTTATTAAGATTCTGCTCCTGTGTAACCCTTACAACAAAACTTACGCCGCTGCTGTTGGAGAAAAAGAACAATTAGTTGCACACGAAAATGATGTTGACATTGATGATGTTGTTGTTGTGCAAGAAGTTCAGTAAGTACATTTTAAAAATTTTATATTTTTTTTAGGTTTTCATAATGTATAAGTTCTGAATAAAAATTGTTTAAAAACAAAGTTTCATAAAATTTTAATTTTTATTTTAAATTATTATATGATTATTATTTTAGTTATCCGCCTGATAGTACTTTAAATGAAGCTGCTGGTCCAGTAGCACTGACAATAATTGGTGTTACAGGTAAAACCTTAGTATTCGCTTGGATGGCCTTGAGTAGTAAATTTGCATTATTAACAAAAGCTGCTTCCATTGCTGGTCCTTATATACTATCAGCAATTAGGCAACCAACACCAGTGCAAGTTGAAGTAGTAACTAAAACTTTAGAAGTTATTTCTTAATTAAAGACATACATTACATGCATAGATTACATTGTATTTTTAGTTAAAATATTATGCGTTTTATTGTATATGCAATAATAATGTATAATAAACTCTTTCATGTTGTACATAGATGTGATATAAGAATTCATAAGTAATCTTAATTAATTTATTATTTTCATAATTTAAAATTTATTATTAATTAATTAATACTTTTAAATAATTTTATAAAAATATTTGCTATTTTTTGATTTATAATATGGATAAATAATAAAGATAAAAGTATAAATAATTACTCTAGTCTATATTTTTTTTTAATTTTTACAGAATTTTGTTTTTTCGTCTCTACTCGAGTGAAACTAGTAATGCATTTCATGAAAATAGAATATGTGAATAGGATTTTCCAGATTTTTTTAGTTAGCAAAAAACGAGGAAGTAAAATTAACACATAAGACTCGAATAGCTTTTGGCTTATATTCAAAATATTGTCTAATTTTAAATGAGGTGTTGAAAACAAATTAGTTCAATTGACGAAATTTGAATAAAATAAAAAAAATTTGTTTCTTCATAAAAGATGTTGTAACTAGTGATTGTACAATTCTCGACAATTTTCTAGTCTATCCCAATTTTTTTAATATCTTATTTCTTTGAGATTTTCGAAAGATAACATAAAAATAAAATATTAAAATAAAATAAAAAAAATAAAAGGTTAAAAATTATGTTAATGAAAGTTTATTTACAATGAAAATTTTTTATTTACAATGAAAATGAAATTAATTCTATATTAATTCTATCTGTTTCGAATTTATCAATCACAATAAAACTTTGAATATAACTTTTTAAGTTTTTTAATAATAGTACAGTCATTTGGTAGTTTTAACTGGAAAGTTTTCCGGGAGTTTTGAAAATTAGTAATTTTATAGATTTTGTTGTGCTCTTTCCGAATTTGGACTTTGCGACCTCGTATTTTGTCCGCTCGCGCCACCATTTTGGAAAAATGGCGCTTAAAGCAGTTTTTGGCAATATCTCCTTTCCGACTGATTTTACGATAAAAACAATTATATACAATGAAACTAGAGACATTTACCTATAATTTATGTATTTACCTTTTTTTTCATAAAGTCAATAGTTTAGGCGTACGAGCACTGCAAAGTGTACAGTACACTTTGCAGTGCTCGTACGCCTAAACTATTGACTTTACGAAAAAAAAGGTTGACACAACTGCTTTTAAGAGCCATTTTTCCAAAATAGTGGCGCGAGCGGACAAAATACGAGGTCGCAAAGTCAAAATTCGGAAAGAGCACATCAAAATCTATAAAATTACCAATTTTCAAAACTCCCGGAAAACTTTCCAGGTAACCACTGTTTTTCGAACCAAATGATTGTACTATAATTAATAATTATTTTTTTATCATAATAAAATTCTTAAGAAAACGATAAATTTAATCTTACAAAATAATATGAAAACAGGCTAAATCAAACTATGAAATTCACATCAAATAATGACTAACTAATTTTTGTACTACTAAAAAAATTTAATTGATATAATATTTATGATTTTGGAAATATTCGTTATGAATTAAAAAAACTTTTTGATAGTTAGAACAGAAAAATAATAAACTTGTTACGATAATAGTATTTTAGTCACGGTCAACTAAAATAATTTTACTGAAATTAAAAAAAAAAAAAAAAACTAATATTTGAGAAATTCATTGAAAAATTCAGTGGAAAGGTAAAAAAAAGAACTTTTAACACTTTTATTTTTTTTCCTGCAAGCAAAC
The DNA here is from genome assembly GCA_964007475.1 of Hybos culiciformis. Classification (NCBI taxonomy): domain Eukaryota; kingdom Metazoa; phylum Arthropoda; class Insecta; order Diptera; family Hybotidae; genus Hybos; species Hybos culiciformis. Next base: position 77,231,513 of record OZ023274.1, read on the forward strand.
AGTAAAAGAAAACTTAATTTCTCATATCTTAAATTTATTTATAAATCTAAACAGTTATCTCAACCCTGGAGTTTTTATCAATTTGTGTTTGCAGTTAGTGTAGTGTTGCTTTTAGGTTACCTAAACGTTAAGTAGATCTCCTAATATATGTTTTACTTGAAATCCCACGGTTTCGTTCCAATTTGTTTTTATTTTCCGCCTACAGAAATTTTATCAAGATTGTTCATTTTGCGATCTTTGTTTGGTAGTAATTGACAAGAATGAAGAAATTTCCTAAAACCTTCCGCTAAACACGAGAACAAGTTATAACCCCATGTTCGTTATTGAGTTTGGTATGTGATATTGTGAAATATCAAGTTACTGTTTTAAGTCTTTTGTTTTGATCGATATTTTAATTTTCACCCTTTTATTGTTATTAAAAAATTTCCAAATTATTGAAAAATTATATGTTTTGTAAGGGCATTTTGAGTATTTTGACTCATTGTTGTCTTAATTTTATTTTATATATCTATTACATTTGGCTTACAAAGATTTTTTAAAGAATTTTTTTGTTTTTCCGCAAATAATTTATTTTATTTTTTATATTTCACAGTACCGTAAAACTAATAATGCAATAAAATTGAAAAGAGTGGGCGACTATATTTGAAATTCAGTGATCAAAACTTTACTTAAAGTTCGTAATTCGACTTAATTCATTTCCCAATGCAAAAAATATTTTCACAATTTCTGAATAATTTCTTTCCTCTACTGTCAGATAATGTCTATTTATTTATTTATTCATACAGCTACATACGCACCATATGCAACATATGCAACATTTGATGTAATTGATTATACATCCAATTTTAAAGTTTAAGAAATGCACATAATTTGTTATACAATAAGGCAATATTATTGGATGAAGATTTCTTAATGTATAATAATTAGAATTATTAAAATTTATATGATTATACAAAAGACATGAATCCACCTTTATCATGATGACATTATATGAATATTCATTAAAAAAACAGCATACAATTTTGTAATATTAATTCAAAATTAACCATAATAAATTTGAACTTGCTTGCACAAAACAATAAAAACAGTAAAATTTTATCAAAACATAACATAATGTAATATTCACCCTCGAGCAGTTTTAAAAAACTAAAACTATAAAACCAGAATATTAAAACTCATCCCCTAATAAAGTTAAAATAATTGTAATGATCTGTATAAAATAAGCATGATATGTTTATAACTTCTAGTCAGGTATAAATTTTCAAAGGTCAAACACATGTTAATTTATGAATAATTAATTTGTTCAAAATAAATAAAATTTTGTGTTGATGTCAATTATTTTATAAATTTATTTTATATAAAATGTCAAAAATAAAGAGCATATTAATTTTAACAATTTTATGTGTTCTAGTAATTATCGATCAAACGGAATCACACGATTTGCATGACGCAATTCATGTTTTCATCCCTAATTTTCTAAAACCTAAGAGTTTAACAAAGAGGTAATTTGAAAAATATTATACACATATATAACTTTAGAGAAATAATAATATCAAACAATGCAATCAATCAATAAGTGGTTCAATTTTGTACAATGTATGAAATTCCATGTATTTTTATGAAATAACTTACTCATAAAACTACAAAAACATACATATTTCGTAAATAGTACAATTGATATACGATTGACATAATATTCCAATTTCAAAATTTCAAAGACCAATAATAAAATCCTTTTAGTTAGCTTCGTTCTTGAATTAGATTAATCATTTGATATATGACTACTTTCTATTAAATTTTAGATAAAAGGTCATTATTTTTTATCATTAAAAATATAATTAATTCAAATTACCAAATTAAAATAATCGTTAAATAGTAATTAAATATGTTAAATAGTCGGTAGTATACAAAATTAAAGGATTGAAAAATAGAGGAAATCTATTAAAAGTACATTGTTCCATAAATTTAATCATATAATAAAAAGTAAAAAAAAATTTTAACACAAACCTTTGATCGAATTTGAAAATTTTAATAATTATTACATATATATAATTTTTTGCTGTAATATTTATTTATTAAATTTTGTTTCAGTATTTTCAAAGCACCTCATGCAGTTGCACACCATATAGCAGGAAAAGTTATTGGATTAGTAAAACCTTCTTATGGAGGATTTTTAAATCATAAATGGAAACCAGGGATTCCAGATCCCAATCTAAATAAAATTGCCATTCCTTTTCCAGTTCCAGAATTTAAAAAATTTCCTATTAAGCTACCTGTTTTTGAAATAGAAAAAGCACCAGTTGTGATTCCTAAACCAGAACTAAATAAGATTCCCATAGAAATTCCAGTTCCAGAAATAGAAAAAGCTGTATTTGTCATTCCTAAACCAGAACTAGAGGAGATTCCCATTGAAATCCCAGTTCCAGAAATAGAAAAAGCTCCATTTATCATTCCTAAACCAGAACTTAAGGAGATTCCCTTTGAAATTCCAGTACCAGAAATAGAAAAAGCTCCGTTTGTGATTCCCAAACCAGAACTAAATAAGATTCCCATCGAAATTCCGGTACCAGAAATAGAAAAACTTCCTGTTGAAATTCCTTTTGCTAAAGCTGAAAAATTTGGTGTCGAAGTACCAGAGATTATAAAAACTCCATACTTTTATCCAAAATCAGATCCGTTAAATAATCCGATTCCTGAATTCGAAAAGGTGCCTGTAGGGTTTCCGTTGTCAGAAATAGAAAAAATACCTGTGGCAGTTCAAGTTCCCCAATTGAACAAAGTTTCTGTGGAAATTCCAGTTCTAGATGCACAGAAGGTTCCAATTACAATACCTGAATTTCACAATGTTCCTGTAGATGTGCCAATTCCTGAATTAAAAAAAGTACCGGTTGAAATTCAAGTCCCAGAAATTAAAAAAGAACATATCGAAATTCCAGTGCCAGAAATACAAAAGGAAACAATAGTAGTTGCACCAAAAATTACTTATGAATCACATGGTTATAAAACTACAGAAATTAAACCAGGCTCAATATCACAAGTTTGGTATGAAATTCCAAATACTCTTAAGTACGAACATCATACAGATCACGAACTACCACAAAAAGTTGAAGGTTGGACGGAGCAGTCTAATGCCAAAGCATATACGACACCAACAAAATACGATTATCCTGTAGCACACACCAAACATCAAATTATTGAAGAGCAACCAGATGCTGCAAAATATGTTTGGCATGAACGATTACATGGCAGTGCCGAACATGCAGATGTCGATAAATCTGAACACGAAGTTCCAATTATTCATACTAAATACCAAACTGTTCAAAAAACTCCTGACGCCCTAACATACACTTGGAATGAGCAAGTTCATGATAATGGATACAACTTACCATCTCGAAATCCTTATAGCACCGGTCAAAAAATAACAGAAATCCACCCAGCAAAATATTATTCTATCGATTATCCTTCTGTACCGATTTCTAATGAAATTGATGCTTATTCAGGAGTTCCGTATGTTTACAACTTGCCTATTGCCCATGGTGCGGAACCTGATGTCACTGATGATTTATTATCTCAATCAGCAGTTCAATCATCTATTTTTAAAGCACCAATTTTTTATAATACAGACACACAACCAGTTTTGCTAGACCAAATTAATGATGGTGTTGAAATAAGCGGATCTAAAGAGCCGCTGGTATCAGATATTCAAATAGGAAGCAATGGATATGATGATCAGAGATCTTTATACAGGTAATTAAAATTTTTCATTGTATTGTGCAATATACTGATGTATATACATGAAACTCATTGTGGAAGTTTTTTATGTTAAGGCGAATTTTTATGGATTTTTACTTATATTATATGCATACAAACATGCATAATGTTTATAAAGTATAACTCCTGAAATCAACTCCTCAAATTTTGAATATATGAATATTTCTAATAATTGAAATTTATTTTAAACAGGTTTGATCAATCAGTAGGGGTCATTCACGAACCACAAATTGTGCACGAACCTCCAAACATTTAGAACAAAGGGAAGAGTATTACAAAAATGATGATGTAAAATTAAATATTTATTTTTATAATTTTAAAATTTTAAATTATTATATTTTAGATAGAATTTAAGCTTAGAAGATATTATGATTTTTACTTATTTATTTATCTACATGTAAATCATTGTAAAACATATTTTACTTTATTTAATATGCAAAAATAAATAAAAATAAATATTCTGGTAATAATTATATCTAATAATTAAATCATGTATAGTAACATACTATGCGTACCTCATAATGTGGCCATATTCCGCACGTCTTATATACGTGTTAACTGAATCATATTGTGCATCTTATATACACATTTCTTTTCTAGGGTTTAATCGACGTTTGTATAAATATTAAAAAAGTTTCTAAACTATTATAACTTGACTTTACGGACTTAAAATAGAAAAATCAGTGTTTTACAATTTGGTTCAGGATCGAGAATTAAATTGTGTTATGAAGGAATTCGCTCAAATATAAAATTACAGATTTTTTAAAATAAATTTAGAAAAAAAATTAATTCAAATTTTTTTTTGCACACTTATATACTTCTTTAAGAGACTGACATAAAAAATATTTTCCAATCCCAAAAAAATACAATTAAAACTATATGAAATTGGTTCTTTTTTTAGATGATAGAAATCCATGTAAATTTTATACGTAACTGAGAATCTGTTACGATTATTTCAATATGGTTAAACCAAATCAATAAGCCTTATTAATTATTCTTGCAATTTGTGTACAAATTATAAAATAAAGTTTTTTGCCGTAATGCTTACTAAAAAACATAAAATTCAATTAAAATCAAATAAATTAAAAAAATTACATATTTTATAGCATTGATAATATTGAACTTTTTAGGCACAGAAATGTTCCATCGACGTCACAACTTGATGAAGTTTTTTTATTCAATTTTTATAGTTTAGTTTAACTTGAACTAAAAAAAAAGCTTATTAATTAATGAAAGTGATATATATACTTAGTTAGTTACTTAAAAAGAAGTATAAAAAGCACAAAAATCATATCATAAAATTTCAGTTTATTAAGAAAGAGTAACCGAAATTATACTAAAATATTAAGGATATAATAATGATAAGACTTGAGGTAATAAGTTCCAACTTCTGGATATATGTGTTATGTACATTACTTAATTAATTCTCGCAATTTTTAAAGTATAGTCATAGTCATAGTATAGTCATAGTATAGTCACATTTTTCGCATTTTCGCTTATTTTCCATATTTTTATGGATTAAAATTTTAAAAGGTTTTAGTAAAAAAATTATATTTAAATTTTTATTATATTCCAGATTATCTGTTATGCGTTAGTATTTTTAACGACGACAGCTGTTTCTGATAGTAATGTTGCTAATAAAAATTCAAATTTCAGACTAGAGGAAATGAGAGGTTAGTAATTAATTATTCATCAATCATTGTCCTAAGAGCTCCATACTTTTATTTATAATATAACATGATATTAGATTTTCTATAATTGGTTCTGTTTTCTTCTTACTTTTGTCCGAAACGATATGTGCCTTTACTTCAATAAATAGAACCTAACTAGGTTATAGAACTTAACTAGGTTTGGATGTTTTTAGTTCCGATACCAATAAATGTTAATTTAAATTTTAATTTAATTTAGGTGTTCAGGAACAAAAAAGTGAAGGAGGTTACGGTAGTAATGGTGTAGGTGGCTACCCATCTTATAATCCTGGTAATAATTATCATTAAGAGAAAAATGAATGAACCGATATTTAAAAAAAAAATCCGTTTCAGGTTATGGTGGTAATCATGGTGGCCACGGACCAGGCCCAGGTATATTTTTGTGATGATCTAAATTAATTTGGAACACATGCATCATATCACTTAAAATCAAAACATAATAAATTATATAGAATTCTAGAAAAAATTCTCAAATCACTAACTAAGACAAGAAAACAAGGTTTTTATGTAGATTTCTTAAAATTAGAAATTCCATGATTTTGTACGACGAAACTTGTAATATTTCTTTTACTCAAAGGATATTAAACTAGTAAAATAAATTTCTAGTACAAAGTTCATCTAGTACATGTTTTTTATTTTTATTTGAATCAAGAGATAGTCACGTTTTCATTCTTTAATAATGATTTTTTTTTTGTTAGAGTGAGAAATATAAGAATTAAAAAACCATTATAATTTCTTTTTTCCTGTATTACAGTCCCGGTATTTGAAGAACCCATCAATTTAAAGTTTAGGAACAGAATGTATATGATGTGAATAATTGTTTTAGTCAAATTTACAAATAAAAAAAATTGGTTTTATAGGATATGGACCAGGTTATAATCCTGGATGGGGGCATCATCCAGGAAATGGAGGCCACCGTCCTGGTTATGGTCCAAGTTACGATCCAGGTTACGGAGGTGGACATAATCAAGGAGGCGGTGGGCATCGTCCTGGAAATGGTCACAGGCCAGGTAATTGTTTTTTCTTATATACTGTCTATTTTGTACTTTCTACTTTCCTTATGCTGGCCATACACGGTCCAACTTGATTGTACAACATGTTGACAACAAGTTGTATGTTTTGGCACACACGATACAACTTGTTTAGCAACCATTCTTCAACCGTCAAAAATTTATTGTTTTTTTTGTTTTTTTTTTTGACGTTAATAATAAAATTTTTAATAATAGTAATTTTAATAAGTAATAAAAAAAAAGCCAAATAATTAAATTATTTCAAACAATTATTAAATTTTATTGTTTGTTTATATTTTTGACTCAAAATGACAATTAACGTCATTTTGGTTTACAACAGGTTGACAACTTGTCCATACACTAGACAACTTCAACAAAAAACCTACAAAAATTAAAATTTTTATAGTTTTTGCCAACCAACTTCCAACCGTCAAATTGGTCGCCCAACAAGTTGTCAACTTGCCCACACACGATACAACTTGCCATGTTGTCAACATGTTGTACAACCAAGTTGGACCGTGTATGGCCAGCATTAAATATCAATCATTCCAAAAATATTATTTTTTTTCATGATTTTGCTTAACTTTATCCATATATCATATTGCATCTTTTTATTTAAAAAAAAAGAACTCTCTCTGCAGCTCATATATATTTCTCGAATTATTCGATCAAAAATTGACAATTTTTATAATTTACAATTACATATTATTTTAAATACGAATAGTAATATTGAAAATTATAGGTTCAAACTTTAATTACATTTATTAAATTACATTTATTAAATTACATTTATTAAATTACATTTATGTATATTGATTGATAATTCCTCATTTCTAAACTCGTACTTAATTATTTCAACCTTCTCAGTTGCGAATATATTTCATATAGCCGTCTACATTGTGTAAAACTATAAGCGTGGAATTTTTTTTATTTCCAACATTAGTACTCTTAAAGAATATCGCTGAATATATTTTTGATTATTCATGATGTTATAATTGTTATGATCTCATTTCCATAAGATACGCAATTTTATAAACTCACTTTCGAGTAAAAAGTTGAAACCCGTCAAAAACTCGACAGCGCACACTCATTTCATTTATTTATATTTTGTTGCTGCAAAAAAACTATTACAGAGTTCATTACAAAATGTTTGAGAGTTATTTGTGAAAAATTTTGTAAGCGCAAAAATATCAGTTTTGAATTTTTTTTTAATAGATGAACACGAGACCATTTCACGTTCAAATTTTAACATGCTAATTACGTAGATAGATTTATGTAACGATAAAAAATTCCGTTGGTAAAATTTTAATTATATTCTAATCATAACAGCAAACAGCACCATTTTTACCATCAATATGTGAGCATTGATTCTCCGGTTCTTTATCGTATCCAATATTATGTTCATCAAAAAATGATATCATTTCTTCAACATAATTGCATTTAAAATTATTATCATTCAATAAAATTGCATCTGGTATTTTGTAAAAACTAGCCAATGCATTATAATTTATAGTTGTTAGATTATTACCCTTCAAATTTAATTGAATTGATTCAGTAGCAGACGCCAACATGTAAAAATCAAATTCATTTATATCATTCTCCGATAAAAATAGAGTCTCTAGTTTTGTCAAATTTTGAAATGAATTATAATTCAGTGATTTTATCTTAGTCGACGATAGATCAAGAAATTGCAAATTTGCCGAAATAAAATTTTCCAGTGACAAAGATAAGCCATTTGAATTTTTCTGTTGATTTAAATGCAATTCAATTAGTTGATTAAATTTATTTTCGCTCTCATTAGTAATTTCTATTAATTCAATATTATTGTGTGACAAATGCAAGCTTATTAATAAATCTGGCAGAAAATCAAAATTAAAATATTTAATCTCATTGTTATCCAAAATTAAAAAGTTTAACTTCTCTAACGGTTGAAATAAATTTGGATTAAAATTTTTGATTTCATTATCTTCTAAATTTAAGGTTATTAAATTTTTATTATTGCTGAAGCTGCCTGAGCTCAAATATTGAATTTTATTTCCAGCCAAATTAAGTTCATTAAGACTCTCTGGAAATGATAATGCCTCAATGTATTCAATATTGTTATGGTTTAATTGTAATTTATTCAATTTTTGCAGATAACTAAAATTGGTCCTTTTAATAATTCGAATAAAATTATTATTCAGATTAATTTCTTCAACTTCTGACATCAGTGAAAATACATTTGATGGCAATAATTCGATTTTATTAAATGAAAATATAATTTCTTTAGTTGTTTTATAATTTAATAATTTTTCATTTAATTGTTTCAACTCACAATTTGAAATATTTAATAATTTTACTTCAGGAAAAGCGTTAAATAAATTAACCGGTATAGAAGTCATTATACAATTTTCGAATTTTATTTTTTCTGATTTACTTAATTCATTACCGGAATATTTTAAATTTATTTCTTTAATATTTGATGGAAATTCAAAGCAATCACAAATATAATATTCATTTGTGTTGTCCAATTTACAATTATGTTCGAAATCTGTGTCAAGCCCTTCAATATAACGTAAAACAATAAATGATAATAAAATAATTTGTGACAAAATAGTAAAATTTCCCATTTTTATTATTTTTATAATTGAAATTTTTTAATCAAGGAAAAGCTCAGTAAAAATAACTTTATACAAATATTTATAAAATTATTTATACATTCCTTTATATATTGCAAAATTATAAACTTATCATAATTAAACTGATAATTTCTTTAACGTCATAGATAAAAAATTTAGTGTTTTTTTTAGAGAGCATTTACTTAGAGCTTAACTAAAGTACAAATACCGGAAATTATCAAATAGGTAATACACGAAATTTGTAAATATAATTATGTTTCTAACGAATATTGGATTATTTTTTCTGAACTACTGACATTTTGGTTTAGTAATAAGATAATATAATAAAATTACAATAAAAATATTTTTAATTAATATGAAAAAATGTATAATTGAAAATTAGAAAAATTTATATAACTAAGAATTTGCAACGTCTATTCATATAATTTATCTAAAGTGAAACTCCTTTTGTCCTTATAGCCGTATAAAATATTCAACTGTGAGGTCAATTTCTATTTTACGATGGACGGAATTAGTCTTTTGAAACAATTTCAATTCAATTTTGATTATTTTACAAAAATTAAATACAAAAAATTCATTTCAGGATATGGTCCTGGATTTGGTCACGATAATCAATATCCAGGAAATGGTGGGCACAGACCAGGTAATAGCGGTCATAGGCCTGGCTTTTATCCAGGTAAGCCCATTATAGAAATCCAATATCCATATAATATATGTTTAAATAATAAATTTAATTAAATTATTTTGCAGGAGGTGGTGGTCATAGGCCTTTGATAAATATATAGATTTTTATTATTGATGTGCACTGTGCAGACAACGTAAATGGAAAAAATATAATGTTAATTAAAATTTATGTAATGTCATATTTCTTAAAATGTTATTAAAAAATTATTGATTATTTATGATAAAGATTATCTAATATAAAATTATTATATAGTATTCAATGTAATAAATTTAAATAATTTACATTCAAGTTTTGTTGTACTCTTAATTTAAATTAATACTCTATTTTATCAATTTTATCAAGAATTTTTTATGTCTTGAATAAATTCTATTTAGAAATTGTCGTGTATCAGGGCTTCAGATTTTATTATTAAATAATAATAATCGAAACCGATCTGTTTCGAATTAATTTAACAAATATAATCTTTCACTTTAATAAACCAATAAGTGTTTGATAGAGATTCATTGGCGGGTATTTTTTTCAATATATATAAAATTTCAAATGGTAAAATTATTAATTTCAATCTGTTATTCTTTTTTAATAACTTAATAGATATTATCCACCGGAAGTAAATAAATAATAAGTACATAATAACAGGTTAATTAATTGCACTCTAAAATTAAAAGTCAGCAATTTAAATAATAAAAAAAAAAAATAATAATAAGCTTTTAATGTTCAGAAAATTAATTAAAAAAAATTCTTTCTAAGTAGTCATTGATATTTAATTCTCAAAATTATTATTGTTATTTAAAATTTGACCTTTATTTGATAAGAACTTATCAGGAATAAAAAATGGAAATTATTTTCCACTTTACTTTCATAACTATGTGCAAACTATGTGTTGAATTCACTTGAGAATAGATCTCAAGTTGATTGTATTTACACTGATTTTGCTAAAGCATTTGACAGAGTGAATCCAAGGCTTCTGGTGAAAAAACTAGAAGCACTGGGCTTACATTCTTCTATGTTAACATGGGTTGCATCGTACTTGTCTAACAGAAAGCAAATAGTAGTAATTGAAAATGTTAAATCTTCAATTATTATAGACATTCAATCAGGTGTAGGGCAAGGCACTCATTTAGGACCTTTATTTTTCATTCTTTTTATAAATGACATTAGTACTTGCTTTAAATTTTGTAACCATTTGATTTTTGCTGATGATCTCAAATTGTTCTCTGTGATCAATGAGCCATCAGATTCCTTACTAGTTCAGGCTGATTTGAATAATCTTAAAACATGGTGTGATTTAAACAAAATTAGTTTGAACATTGATAAATGTCGCATAGTTTCTTATTCTAGGAAACAAAATTTGATCCTTATTAGTTACAAATTTGATGATACTGATATTAGTAGGGTTAATCAAATTAAAGATTGCGGTGTTATATTTAATAATGACATGTCCTTAAACTCCCACATTGAGATGATTATTTCTAAAGCTTACATGAGGCTTGGATTTTTAAAAAGAAATTGTTTAAATTTCAAGGATCCTTATACACTTAAAGCTATTTATACAACTCAGGTTAGATCAATTTTGGAATACGCCTCTATTGTTTGGATGCCTTACTACCAGATTCATATAAATAAAATAGAAAGTGTGCAAAAAAGATTTATCAAGTTTTGTCTAAGGTCTCTTAACTTTGATTCAAATGCTAACGTGTCATCCTACACTGGTAAATGCAGATTAATCGGGTTAGAAACCTTATATCATAGAAGAATTGTAGCTAGTACAATCTTTGCTTATGACGTTATTACTTCGAAATTAAATTGTCCAAATTTAACCGGTCTATTTGATATAAGAATTCCTAGAAGTGGTTTGCGATCTGAATCATTTTTATCTGTTCCGTTTCGTAGAACAAATTATTCGTATTATGAGCCTTTAAGTAATTGTATACGTAATTTTAATGCTTATTATGAATTAATGGATTTCAGTTGTTCAAGAAAAGTATTCAAAGACTCTATCTTTAAGAATTTTTATTAATGAATTAAAACTTATTATCTTATTATTGTAAAATATTATATTTATATTTCTAATCTCTTATTATTATCAGTCTTATTAATGGACTAAGTGTAATTGAAATCGTTAGAATTAAATAGTTCTGTAAAGTTCTTATCCTGATTAAATATTGAATTAAATTAATAGTTTAAGTGAAATTGAAATTGTTAGAAATATAAGTTCTGTAAAGGTTTTGTATCCTGATAGAATAAATAAATAAATAAATAAATAAATAAATAACATTTATTAAGTTTGTAATACATTTTTTTTTAATTTAATAAAATTTATGTTTATTTCTCATAGGTTTATAATTTTGCTAATTATAAAATCAAAAATTGTACCCAACGCGATTAGTATATACACATATGTACATTCTGTTATCAGTTTATTAGAATTTAAAAACAAAAAAGTTTGTAGACCCTTAGATGATGCAATGTAGAGAAATATAAAGCTATAATAGGATTATTTAAATTTAAAATGAACGAAAAATAACGAATAGGCTGTCACAATTCACAATATAAAGTTAGATTCCTGTACAGTTGTCTGCAATGGTAAAAAATGTATAATATATTTTCAATGTTCGTATGAATATTCTTTACAACACTATCAGGCACTTAGCTGATAATGATATGTTAAATAATATAAACATTGTTTTTTTGTATGTTAAGCTTATATTTTTTTAATTACTCATAGTAATTAAAAAATATGCTCAGCTTTCTTAAATGTTTATAAGACGGAGAATATGTGACAAGACAATAAACTTATCTGTAGTTCATGTCACATGTGTAGTTCATTAAAATTTTTAATTTAAATAATAGAACTAATATTAATTTGATATGTGATGTTACTTTAATGTTAATGCTTTACTCCTCCGTTGAAATTTTGCACCGTACGATTAATAATTTTCTAATCTTTGTATAAAGTGCATTGTTTTTTCTCAAATTTTTAATAATCAATATTTGAACTAACAATTTTTCATATTGCATCATACAATAGAGATCGTCTTCTTAGTCAAAATAGAAGTAATCTGTCTGATCTGTCTTATTTTTTTTTTACATTGAAGCTCAAAGTTATAATGAATAATTTAAGATTAGTTTCATATAAGCTTTAGACACAATATTTTTTTTATTGTAAATTATAAGTAATTTTTTTATAGAAATATTAATTTCTGTACTATTATACTTGCATTATTATACTTGCCACTACTTGGCATAATTAATTGTGATATTTTTCCTTCGTATTTGTCTTGCCATAACATTTAATGACTCCAAAATTAATATTTTTAAGCCTTCCCTTGAACAGAACTGATATAAAATAATAAAATTCTCGAACAAATTATATAATGTCTATAATTACTATATTATATGTTACTATATTATTGATAAATATTTCTCATTTAGGGGTTATCAAAATTGGTTATTAGCGAAACTTCTTTTCATACATATATTTCCAAAAAATAAAAACCAATAATTTTTAAGGTTAAATTAAATATAAAAAAGTTTGATAAGAAATTCGGTATAAAAAGAAGATTTTTCGATTGAACCAATTTAGTTGTTCTTTTCCTGTACCATTTGTAAGAAAATAAATAAAAAATCATAATGGCCAAATGTTTAGTAAGTTCATTTGTTGAACAGAATAAGAATTATTTTTTAATCAGAAATTATATTAACATTTTAAAAATATTACGCTAGTGATAAATTAGATCAAAATTATAAATTAAAAAAAAAATTAAAAATAAAAAATATTATGGAAAAATTTGTGTAAAAAATAATGTTCACGTTAAGATTTTTTTTTTTTGTTTTTTCAATAAAAATTATTGTTAAAGAAAATTAATAGATTTACAAGTTAAAATAAAGATGAAAACATTTTTTTTACAAATTTAAAGGAAGCATAGTTTATGTACTAGAAATAAAAATTATATATCGTATTTTAAAAAAAGTATATATTATTCAAATATTTCGAATTAATATTAATACACAGATCAAACTTAAAACTTTTGATCTTTAAACAAAAAATATTAAATATTAATCCAATTTAAATTCTATTTTGAAGACATAAAAAAAAATTAAATGATAAATAACAAACTCCAGGGGTCTATTTTTTTTTCTCTTCTAATTATGTTTGGCATCTATTATTATATATAGTTTTTGATTAAACCAATAAATTTAATCAAAAGTTCGTTACAAAGAGTTTTAGAATTTAAATGTTCTTTTTTTGTTTTCAGATTGTTTTGACTGTTTTAGTCGCCTGCGCTATCGCTAAGCCACAAGGTTATGGACAAGGTGGTGGTCATCATGAAGGTGGTGGTTTCGGAGTCGGTGGCCAACATGGTGGTGGCCAATATGGTGGTGGTCAACATGGTGGTGCCCCACATATTGGTATCCAACATGGAGGTGCCCCACACGGAGGTCTCCCCCCACACGGAGGTGCTGAACATGGTGCCCCGCATATTGGTATCCAACATGGAGGTGCCCCACACGGAGGTCTCCCCCCAAATGGAGGTGGACTTCAAGGGCATGTTGGTACAGGATACCCACATCCAACAGGTAATTCATAATTCTTCATTAAATTTTTAAATGTTTTGATATATTTAGTTTTTATAAAATTTTGTGGCTCCAATTTTGTGACCACTAATTTTTATTAATACCGTTAACACGTGAAGTTCTGAAAGCTTTGCATGAAATATTATTAAAAATAGAAAATGTTCATGAAATATTTTTATACGTGATAAAATTTATAATAATATGCATTCTTTACGTATGAAACGTTGGTATAAAAAAATGTAAAATCCTTTTTTTCTTTATTATGTTGTACTTAAAAATAGGATTTAATGAAAATAAAAAATTAATTTATTTGATAATCTTTCCAACTTGCTTATGTTCAACCTTTTACCAATCAAGGATTAATTAATATCTTACATTGATTGTATGTTAACAGAATTCAATATTAATTTGAATAAATAATTTTAAATACTAATATTAATTATGTACTACGTAATAAGAAATTACGTTAAACATATTTATTAATAGTTTCTTTTGAAGTAAATTAATATATAGTGCATATTAGCAAGATTTTAAAATAAAATAATTTTGAATGTAATTGAGTCTTTTCCTGTACTAATTCAAGATATTTATTATATACCTATATATTAGTTATTACATTATAATGTAATTAAATTTTGAAAGATGCCTAAGTTCATTATATATATTTAATAAACATTATATATATTTAATAAATTTATATTGTTTTTTAATAAAGTAAATGTAGGTCATCTTGATCCATATGGTCCAGGTGGACCTCAACATGGTATAGGATCTCAACAAGGATCTCAACATCACGGTGGAGGTATGTTAAAAAAGAACAGATATAAAAAAAAATGTACTTTACATGTATAAATATTTTTATCCCTAAATTTTAGAGTTTTTATTAATAGTTTTTTCTTTTATTTTAGGTCAACAACACGGAGGATATGATGCTGGCCATGGAAAACATTATTAATTTATAGTTTTTATTTTAAAATAAAAAAAATAAATTTAAAAAAAAATTTTTGTTTGTTTTAAAATATTTCAAAAAACAGTTTCAGGTCTCCATAATAGTGTAATCCTTCGTGTGTTGTGAAAGAACAAAAAAAAATTGTACGTTCAAACCTTCAAGTAAAGGAAATGTCTTTGCTCATTTTCCTTTCCAATTGAATGAAAATTAATGAAAAGACGACATCAATTCTAATGATGAAAATCGAGCAATTGACATATATACGGCAGGATGACGAGTTCGAGAAGGTGACAGCTAAGGAAGACTATTACCTAAAACTTGTCTAAATTGAAAACTCTTATTTTAACTAATTACCAAACTTTAGGCAAATTTTAAAAATGGCAGTAAAATATATGTAGGCTGGAGAAAACTCTTGGACATAAGCCAAGATAAAACATTGTGCAATTACACATTCAATAAACATTTCCAAATTAACTCGGATAAAATATATTTTTTATTCTCCCATTATGAATTGATGGATATTAACATAAAAATTAATATACAACTGAAACTATTTTTAAGTTTAATATTAAAAAAATGAACTAAAATTAAAAAAGATGTACATATCAAGACGTTGCATCTAAACTAAATAATGAACAAGTTTTTTTGAGTTTTTTTTTTATTTTTTCCTCCTTAAATCAACATTAAAATGTGAACAAAAATTAGTATTTGGGTAGAGTTTTTTCAATAATTCTTTCAAATTCAATTTTAAAAATATTTTTTTAATACATCTCTGTTAATAACACCCATATAATCTTTATAATTTTTATTTTTTCCAGTAAGAGCAACAAATTGTTCTGCTACTTCTACTGCGACCCGAATTTGTGCTTCAGCTGTACTGGCTCCTAAATGAGGAGTTGCTACAATTTTCGGATGAGCAATTAATTTTTTTGTTATGTCTTTTTTAGGTGGCTCTTCTAAGTATACATCAAATGCAGCTCCTCCACATTGACCGCTTTCTAAAGCACTCAAAACAGCTTCTTCATCAATAATGCCACCACGTGCGACATTAATTAACTTTACTCCTTTTTTACATTTGCTTAAAGTTTTTTCTGAAATTAAATTTTTAGTTTCTGGAATTAATGGAGTATGTACGGTTATATAATCAGCCAATGGCCAAATTTTATCTAATTCCATTTTCTGGATTCCAGCTGCTTTAGCTTGTTCATCTGTTGTAATTGGATCATAACCAATGATTTTCATACCCCAGGCATTCATTCTCCGTGACACTTCGCATCCAATACGACCAAGGCCAAGAATAGCTAAAAACAGATTAAGAAAAATATTCATATCAATAAAATCGTATAACTTTCCAATTATCGTTTTTTCGTCAACTTTATTTCCAAAAAATAACTAATATGTTTTTCATTAGAATTATTATATTCACTACATAATGCAATTGAAATTAATACCTACACTTATGCAAATAAAAATATTGTATTATGAAGACAAAAAATTTAGCTGTGCATTTAATTGAAAAACAGCATTACAACAAAATATTCAAAACATTAATTATGTAACAAAGCTTTTAAGTTGAATCGTATAACCTCAGAACAATTATAATTTATTAACTACCAACACAACGTTTAGTTTTTATTGAATTATAAAATTTATATGTAATTTAATTTTAATTATTATTAAGATTTGAATATCATTATTATTTATGAAAGCGTCTCATTTAAAAAGCTTTAAATCTTTAATTAGAATTCAGGGGTGTAAAATCCCAATCTTGCAATTGCAGGGAAAAAACTATATATCTAAAGCAATCAGAATCACGAAAAACAAATTCGGAATATTCCTATGAATAAAAGATAACTCTTGCTTAATTATTGATTTTCACATTAAGAGAAATTATTTGTCATATTCTATTGTGGTTTTTTTTGCAAATGCCATGAATTTAAACGTAATAACTCCCATAATATATTAAAAAATTAAACCAAGAAAAAAAAAATCTGAAATTATAGATAATTGTTCAGCTAGAAATAATTTTCTATCAAGAATATAGCTAAAATATATAAAGCGATAATAATATAAATTATAATTTATCATATAAACCATGATATAATACTTGATATAATATAATACTTGATATAATATTATACTTATATAAATTAAAAGAAAGAAGTCAAAAAAGTTCGTAATTCAAGCATAAAATTACAAAATCGTTGAATCTTAAACTTTTTGTCGCTAGTTGAAAATAATATTTATGACAGTGGAATAATGATTTTAATTTTGTCCACAATTCTTATTTTCAATTGCTGTACAGAGATCTATATAATACAAAAAATAATTATGTACATATTTGCATTTTAATTTGGTTAAAAAGAAAAAAATTATTTATATTTTTAGTTTTTTACTTATTATATAATATAATTCCGATAATTTAAAAAATCTTCTCAATTAGAGCCGACAATAATTTGAAGCCGTCTTGCATGTGTAAAAAAAATCAAAATCTAGTAGGGATGAGAATCATAACAAAAAAATTTTGTACGAAAAGCCACTGAAAAATTGAAAATTGAAAATTGAAAAAAATAATATTAATTATATAATAAATTGAAACTAATAATTAAATTATGTTTTTTTTGTTTTTAAGTCTATTTTATAGACCAATCTTTAAGTTTTCTATAGGAATTTTCAGAGTTTCATATATTTGTTATCATTATTAGACCTACAAGATGCTTTTATAGAATTGTTTTTTTACGAAATTAATATCTGTGTTGTCTCAATTCAGTTATTTTTTCGTTTTATGAATTATACTTCAGCAATCAAAAACTTTTCAAAACATTTTCAATATTTAAAGAAATGCTCTCGCAATAAATTTACGCTCTTGAAAAAATAAATTGATTAAAATGACAAAAAAAAAATATTTCCATCTAAATATTTACGATTTTTAAAATGCAAATAATACACATGAAAATATTTTTTAATCAAAAGAATTTTTGTATCGTACTATGTACTTTCATACAAATAAGTACACAAACATATGTATGATCTGAATGATAATATAAATGTATTCTTTTGATCAATTTTTACATTCACTTCAATATTTCATTGCAGGGCAAAATAATTTTAACTTGTTAACTTATAAGTTTATTATGAATCGATATATATTATAATTGAATTTCTTTATAATTTGAAACCTGAATCATCAAGAGCTGTATTTTTTCAAATCATTTCAAATTAATTACCTACCTAAAGTTTTTCCATATAATTCAGTACCACTGTATAATTTACGTTCCCATAGTCCATTTCTCATACTTGCTGCGGCCGGTACAATTGGTCTAGCCAATGCACCAACAAGTAGACAAGTCAATTCACATGCTGAAATTGAATTGCCACCTGGTGTATTCAAAACTAGAACATTATGTTTTGTTGCTTCTGGAACATTTATATTATCGACACCAGCTCCAGCTCGCCCAACGACTTTTATATGACCAGAACCAGCTTCTAATACTTCTTTAGTAATTTTTGTATCTGATCGTACAACAAGTGCATCAAAATTTTTCACTTCCTTGCAAAGCTCATCTTGTGTTAACTTCAATTTATAAACTACATTGATATTATTCGATTTCAGTAAATCAATACAGGCGTTGTCGACAGCATCACAAACTAAAACATTTTTAATATCAACTGGCATTATTAGGGACCTTTAGTTTTTTTTACTTTTATTAACCGAAATAATTAAATTTAACAAAGGAAAAAATAAAAAAATTCAGTTCTTTAAATTAAAAATTTAATTCACAATGATTCTAAAAGAAACAGACAGAGAAATTAACGTTGTTGACCACTCTGATCGTTTTTTTAATATGTGGGAATAAATTTGATAAAGTTTAAAACTTGAATTTTATTTTCTCTTCTCTCAATAAAAAATTCTTATTATAAATTATTCAGATTAAATATTAAATTGAATGCGTACTTAAAATAGAATCTTGATATTTTTCTAATAATAAATAAAAAATAAATCTAATAAAATAAAAAGATATTACTTATTATTATTAAGATGTTACTTAAGATATACTTGTAAATTAAGTAGTTCTCGAACATCATGTAATATCATAATCAGATAATTTTAAAAGCAATATCACATTTCTATATAGGAGATAATGATGTATACAGCAAGTTCCGTACTCACCCACTTTAGGTTATATTTTCGCTTTTAGATAATTATAAACTTATGGGGTAAAAACATTGAAAATTTTTTAAAACTAGTCAACAATATTAATAATAATTAATGAATAGGTAATTAATTTCTTCTAAATTAAAAAAATAAATTGTTGGTTGAAATTCAAAAGTTTTCTTGTGATTTTGAAATTAAAATATTAAGCCAGAATTCGAGAATAAAAGAGTTTTGTAAATTTTATTGATTACTTTTTTTTCAAGCTAAATGTCTATGGCTTTATATATGTGTATATATACTAGTAGAGACATCAGTAAACAAGAATGGATATATGTGTTCGTTATTTACGTTATTTTCTTACAAATACTTACCTATACATTATTTATTATTTTATTTCATCAAAACATTGATAAAAATATAAATTTTTCTGATGTAAAATTAAATATTTTAAAATTAATAAATGTGTATTTTTATTTTTTTAAGTAAACAATTTGTTGTTTTGCATGCACTTTGTATGACGTGTTATTACGTATAATGGAAATTCTGATGTTTGTTTAGTTAAAGTTAATTTACTATGAAGATTATCCGATAGTCTTAAAAACAGTAAAATTTACTAATATTATTAAATTACTTGATTATAAAAAAAAGTTAAACATTATTATTATTATCATTATTACTTCAGTATTTTATTTCAATTTCATTTATATGAGCCCGTCAAAAAGTCGACAAACCGAAAAGAAACACAAATGGCTTCATATTTAACTACCTTGAGGGATAATAAACCATATGAATAAGGCATCTTCAGAATTAAAAAAATAAGGATGAGGAAGAAGAGCAAATGCTGAAAGTATCTTTGTTGCAAATAAATATCCTGATACTAATTAAATTAAGATGTTTATCTAGATACTTTATGTAATTAGATATTAAAATTCTTGTTTTCAAATGTTTGCTAAATTTAAAATATTATTATATTTAATCCAAAATAATCAAATAATCATTTTTAATTATAAAGATAAACCTAAATGTTAAATCGAAAAATAATTTTAAAAAATTGAAAACAATATAATGGGCATATACAAGGAGTCATATAATTGATATATGTAATTACATTTATATATGTAACTTTTATATTTATTATACATTTTCATATTATAATTGTATACCTACTAGTATACCCTAGTATTTAAATAATAAAATAATAAAGTTTAATTCTAATTTAGTTACTATAATACAATTTTTTTTGATTTCGTCTAATGCAGTGGCAGCTTGTGACCTTTTTTAGTATGGAGGCTGGTGACATTTTTTAATATTGCTAGTTCTACTACTTGAAAATTTTTAGAGTAAAAGTATTCTAAATAAAAATATTTCGATTAGTGTAATTTGATATCAAAAATAATTTAACCACACTAAAAAAAATACAAGTGTAATGTTTTTATTCAGAATATTTTATTTACAAAATTTTTTATTCCAGACTTCCGAAAATTCATTGAAAAAAACAAAATTTTCAGAATTCAAAATTAACTTTGGCGCCACCTTTAGCAGTGTAAAAAACGATATTTTTAGTCGCTAAAAAAATAAAATGTTGCAATAGGCTTGCCTCTACGGAATTTTATTTTCACACGAAAAAGCAACAATGCAACACAACAAACTGCATTTCTATAATATTTTTAGATGTTGCCAGGTAGTTGCTGCACAAAAATAAATTTTTTCTAGAGGCTTGCCTTCATCATTCATTGTCATGATCAATAAATCGATTTAAATGAAAATAGTATTAGTAATTCTTTATCTAGGCCTTTTGTTAACTTAACTTTGAAGTTAGAACAGACTTGCATCAAGAGAGGATCGCGGGCCGCGTACTGCCCATCTACTACATACTGACGAGAAATTAGAAATTTCAAAATTGGAATTGACGAAATTCACCAAATTTCTTGCCATGTATGTTTACCTCTCCATTCACAGTTAATAGGACCAATTTTAAAAATAATTTTTAATGGTTCCTTCCAACACATAAGTAGGTATATTATTCATCCAAACCAAAATCAAATTAAAAAAGTGATTTCACTCGAATTTCGAGTGCAGGCGATTCCTAGCACATATTTACAAATTAACTTAAAAAAAATATAGAAGAATTATGAATTTTCACAAAGTAAGTATGCAAAAAAAAGTTAAAATTTAAAATTATTCAAGTTTTTCGGCGCAGAGTTCAGATTATCATTTTTCAACAAACTTTATTACGGCGCGGCGCGCGTCAGATACGTTAAAACTATCTCCAATATAAAGAGTACGTGTAGATAAAAAAAAGGAAAAAAATTATTTTGACTTTGAAACAAAAGCTGTGGATAGTTTTACAATTTTGACATTTTCATATTTTTGTTGGTGCTTGTCATGTCATTTAAAACTTTCTCATTCTCGTCACAACTCACACGATTTTCTTCTTCGTTCATGGAAAAATAAAAATACGTTTAATCATTTAATATTTATTTTTAATTATTATTTAAAAAAAATTTCGATTAAAGTGTTGTTAAAATAATATAAAAAAAGAAATACTTTCACTTCAAATTAAAATTTTAATAAAATTGAGTTCGAACCAAAGAAATAGAAAATCACCACCAGTCGTCCACCACATTCCACACCACAGCATTAATAATTTTAAAATTTTCATTTCCAAATCCCAATCCAAAGGTAAGTCAACGTTGTAGCAGATCTAGGCAGGAACCTAAATTATTATTTTTTTTTTCTTTGTTTTGTGTTCAAAGTAGGTTCAAATTAATACCTAAATACCCAAATCACTAATATTTTATTTCAGAACTGTATTGAGTTTCATTGAATCGTATAATTTTCTAATAAGAAACAGTAACTATAGCACATTTTGGTTTCATCAAATCATAACAACTATAAATTTTATTACAATTTTAATTTTATAGAATAATAAAAGGGTTTCAAAAGGGTTCTTACAGACTACTGGCTCAATGTTATTCTATGAATAATTTGGCTTAAACCATATTCTAAAATTTAAATATTTTTAAGTTTTATTTTTATTACTAATAACGAAAATTGAGATTTATGTTAAATTTAATGATTACAGAAAGTAAGAACGTAGACAGATGCTCGCTTTTACATTTAGGGAGCCGTAACTTTGACGTTATCAAAAAAATTAATGACATATTTTTTCGAATTTATTATACCTACTTAATTAATTAAGAGAACCTTGAATAATGACTTCGATCAAAAAGGACGTAAGTGCGTTCCTAGTATTTTGATTTTCATAAGGAATTGTCTGTTGATCAATTAATAAGTTTGTTAAAAAAAAGAATAAGAATTTCCTATTTCGTTAATAAACTTAAAAGTATAGAATGAAACAAAATGTGACTTATGAAAACAATTTTTTGAAAACTGAAAAAACTTAACTAATAAGTTAAATCTGTTTTTTTTTTTGTTAATCCTATGCCATACATTTTTTATATATTATGTATTCTTATATTTAGTTTGCACCATAGAGTAGTTTTAAGTAACAAAGTAAAATGCATGTTTGCTTCTTTTTGAGTTAGTGAAAGAATAATAATAATGATAAAATCTAAATTTCAGAAATCATTACCTTTTTTTTGGTACAAAATTCCAGTTCAGTCAGAAAACATAAAAATTGATTTATATCTTTATGTTTTCGATTTTGAAAAATTTCGTGAACGTTTACTTATTTCGTTAGTGAAGTTTAGTTACAAAACTGTTAAAAAACATATTTTTATTAAAATGTAAGATTTTTTTTTTTTAAATAATTGTGTTAACTAATATCTGATTATAATTTCTTTAGTTTTGCTTTTCTTCTTGATCATTTTTAGATATCAAAAGGAATATGCCATTCGTACAAATTGAAAAATTGATCCAATTACAAAATGAAATTTCAAAATTAAGGAATATTTGCATTTTGGCTCATGTTGATCATGGTAAAACAACATTAGCGGATTCGTTGATTAGTTCAAATGGAATTATATCAAAGCGAATGGCAGGAAAATTAAGATATTTGGATAATAGAACAGATGAACAAGAACGTGGGATTACAATGAAATGTAGTAGTATTTCATTATTTTATGAATCGATAAAATCTGAAGAATTTTTAATTAATTTAATTGATTCACCGGGACATGTAGATTTTTCTAGTGAAGTTTCAACTGCTGTTAGGTTATGCGATGGTGCTATTGTTGTAGTAGATGTAGTTGAAGGAGTTTGTCCACAAACTCGACAATGCCTCCAACAAATCTATTCAGAACAATTAAAGCCGGTGTTATTGTTAAATAAAATTGATCGATTGATTCTAGAAAAAAAAATGTCACCCTTGGACGCTTACATTCATATAACCCAAGTTCTAGAGCAAGTTAATGCTGTTATTGGTAATATTATTGCTACAAAAGTAATTGCAAATGAAGATTCAAGCTCTACCGTTGATAACAATTATATCTCGGCTTTGGACGACCTTGACGATTCTGAGATATATTTCCAACCTGAACGTGGTAATGTTGTATTCTGTTCAGCTATTGATGGTTGGGCTTTTTCAATACGTGATTTTGCTAATATGTATAGCGAACGATTGGGAATGTCAGTTGTGGAATTGAATAATGTTTTATTCGGCGATTTTTATTACAATACAAAAAAAAAGTCTGCTGTCCCAGGAGCTCAAGAAAAGGCTAAAAAACCAATGTTTGTTCAGTTTATTTTCGAAAATATTTGGAACCTTTACGATTTAATAATCATACGAAAAGATAGAGAAAAAATTCCATTAATTACTGAAAAATTAGGATTCAAATTAACAACCAGAGATCTACGAGTAACAGATCCAAGGGTACAATTAAAATGTGTATTTGAACAATGGTTGCCTATTGACAGATCAGTACTTGAGATGGTTGTAGAACAAATTCCACCCCCAAACTCTATTAGTGATGATAGAGCCGAAAAATTGTTGTGTCCATATAACTGTGATTTTAAGAATTTACCACCTGAAACTCAAATTTTAAAGAATGATTTCAAAAATTGTAACAGCCAAAGTGAAACAGTGATAGTATTCGTATCTAAAATGGTGCCATTTGATAAATCACAATTACCTAAAAATAAACCGAAAAGAGTAACTCAAGAAGAATTGGATTCTCGAAGGGAATTAGTTAAACAAAAAATTTTAGAACGAAAAAAAGTGAATGAAACGAATGGGTTGATGAGTGAAGCTATAGACAGCGGTATGAAAAATTTATCGTTAAATACACCATCGGATTTAGATAAAATTCCAGAATCTAAAGAAGATGAAGTTGGTAAAACATTCATAGCTTTTGCGAGAATATTTAGTGGCACATTAGTTAAAGGTATGAAATTATATGTTTTATCACCAAAGCATGATCCGAGAAATTTAGATGTTACATCTGGAGTTGAAAAATCTCTTCATATTAACGAAGCCGTTATAGAAAATTTATATCTTCTAATGGGTTCAGAATTAGAAGAACTGAATAAAGTTCCAGCTGGCAACTTAGTTGGAATCGGAGGATTAGAAGATTTGATTGTTAAAACTTCTACATTGAGTACAACCTGCTATTGTCCATCATTCGCAGAGTTGAGCTTGATGGCGACTCCTATTTTCAAAGTTGCCTTAGAGACAGTGAATCCGTCAGAGATGTCAAAATTGATTAAAGGTTTAAAATTATTGAATCAAGCCGACGCATGTGTTCAGATATCCGTTCAGGAAACGGGCGAGCATGTTATAACAACTTTAGGGGAAGTTCATGTTGAAAAATGTGTTCGTGATTTAGAAGAAAATTATGCTAAAGTAAAAATCAATGTCTCGGAACCTATTGTGTCGCTGAGGGAAACTATTGTTCCTGAATCTAAAATCGATATGGTCAATGAAATTATTGAAAATGTGGACAACGATTTAACTAAAAAAATTGTTACTGTTTTTACATCAAACAAATTAGGATTCATTAAATTGTTAGCTGTGCCTCTTAATAATGACGTTGTTAATTTAATGGATAGTAATCATGAATTTCTTAAACTGTTGTCTTACGGCTCGACAAAAAATAGTTGTCTATCAGAAAAACAATCAATACAAATAAATAAAATCAGAAATATATTAAATGAGTCTCTAAAAGGATTAGATTTGAAAAAATTTAGCACTGTCAATGAAAATCTGGCTGACAAAATATGGTGTATCGGTTCAAAAAAATGTCCAACTAATATTCTTTTAAATTTAACCGATTATTTAAATCCGAATTTTTGGCGAAATAATTTTGAAGATATTAATATTAGTGATATTCGGAAAGATTATAACAGTTCATTTGTGAATGGATTTCAAATAACAACGGGAGCAGGTCCATTGTGTGAAGAGCCAATGACTGGTGTTTGTTTTGTATTATTAGAATGGAAAATCGAAGCAGAAAGTTCCAATTTGAATTCAAAAACTTATGGACCGTTCTCAGGACAAGTTATGTCGATGATTAAGGAAGGATGTAAAAAGGCCTTCCAGAATCAACCTCAAAGGCTGGTGACTCCAATGTACAGTTGTAATATTATAGCGAATGCAGAAGTTTTGGGCAAAATGTATGCTGTCATTGGAAGACGTCATGGTAAAGTTGTTTCTGGTGATTTAACACATGGAAGTGGAAACTTTTCGGTTACTGCCTATTTACCGGTTATAGAATCGTTTAATTTCACTCATGAAATTCGAAAGCAAACTTCTGGATTAGCATATCCTCAATTAGTTTTTAGCCATTGGGAAATAATTGATGTCGATCCTTTTTGGGTTCCATCAACAGAAGAAGAATATTTGCATTTTGGTGAAAAAGCTGATGCGGATAATCGAGCAAGAACATATTTAGATAAAGTACGAAGAAGAAAAGGTTTATCTGTTGAAGAAAAATTAGTCGAATTTGGAGAAAAACAAAGAACATTATCGAAAAATAAATAAGTTCTAAATTGAATCAATTATTAAAATTAATAGTCAAATGAAAACATTTTATTTTAAATAAAAATACAATAAATGTTAATGAATTGTTTTGAAAAAAAGAAAATTAAAAATGTAATATATTCAAATCCTTTCTTTTGTATTGATATACTTTCATAAACAAAATTTTCAGACTTCTACTGTCAATCGATATGAATTTTTTATTTATTTATATTTTTGATACATGAAAAAAAAGCTTCATAGTTAAATTTCAGAAATACATACATCAAAATCAATAGGATTTGGAATTTATATGTCCTTGGGTTGCAATTTGAAATTATTAATAAATGAAAACAAATATGCGTTCTTTGTTTTACTAATTTACTTTTGATAGAAATTATATTTTTGATAAATTTATAGACACCACATGAAATTAATATTAATTTTTTATTCAATTATTTATTTATTTATTTAGTATACCTTAATTACAATAAATGTTTTTAAGATATTAAATAAAATGCAAGGGGTGACTAAGACCATCGTTGCATTTGATTTAGTATATTAATAAGTGGATGAAAATCATTGTTTTGAAATTCTTAGTCTAAATTTGTTCAATTATTTATTCCAATATATAGCTAATGTTGATAATTTCTGTAATTTTTTTATTGCATTGTGTTGAGATTTGTGTGAAAAAAATAGATAAATCAATAGTTATTTTGCATATGTATACACCAAAGTTAATTTTATAATCAACTAATTGACGTAAAAGTTTTTTTGTAACATTATTTCTGGAAAAGAGGTTTGGGAGAAAAAATGTTATATGTAAAATTTAATAAAAAATATGAATTGCGATTCTTTCTCATTTCAATTAAAAATTTAAATTCATAAAAATATACATTCATATTTAAATTGCATGTTTCTTGGCGCTAGTTTCTTTTTTTTGCAGTTTGAAGAATATGATTAATAGATACGTATTAATTCAAATTGGCAAAATAATCAAAAGTACATAAGATTTTCATAAGTTTGGTTAAGAATTTATATTTTGAAATGTTTTTGAAGATTAATTTGGATAAAATTCCTAAAATTTTAAAACTATAATAAAGATTAATAGCAATATTTAAATACAAATAATATAAAAATATTATCATCTAGTCATATATAAAATAATATAAAGTCTATTTAGAAATGTATTGCAGTTTTCAGCTCTGAATAGATCATATTTGGGGGTAGGTTTTATGATATGGTTGCAGTCTAGGTCGGAAGGCAGAGAGGTTTTAGATTAATAGTACCGTTTTATTGTAGGTCGGAAAAAAAGAAAAAAAAAATACACTAAAATAAATAAAACTGAAACCAACCGGGCGGGAATAATTAAAAAAAACATTCAAACGAAAATTTAAAAAAAATGGTTCTTAAACTTAAAAAAGAAACTATAGTTTTCTGAAAAATGCAGGTTAACCTTTTTTTGACCATAGTACTTTTTTTTAGTGACTATCTTATTTTTTTTCAGTTTTGCTTTATTTCATTTTATTATTTTTCCTCTTCTACTCCGTCCTCTAATTCTTGGGAACTCTCTGTGATTGATCAATTTTATTATTGAGTTAAATAAAAACTGTGTAGCCAACATAGTGTAGTTGGACTTGGTTTGTTTTAAAACAACATACAAGCAGCAAATTTGTTTTTCAAAAGTTAAACAAAAAAATTAATTTT
Source organism: Hybos culiciformis (assembly GCA_964007475.1). Classification (NCBI taxonomy): domain Eukaryota; kingdom Metazoa; phylum Arthropoda; class Insecta; order Diptera; family Hybotidae; genus Hybos; species Hybos culiciformis. The sequence goes on from OZ023274.1 coordinate 77,259,609, forward strand.
TTTTTTATTAATTCTCATTACTCTCTCCAGAGAATACAAAATTTAAAAGGTAAAAAAAAAAAAAAAATTATTTCAACTTATTTTTATGATTTTATGATTAAAATGACTTAATAAGATTTTTAGATACTTACTTTAGTTGTTTTTGATATTCCAACAAGTTAATTTGTTGTATTATTTTATCGGGTAAATTAAAATAAAAAAAAAGAAAAGTATTAATCTAAATAATAATTGAAAAAAAAAAAAAAAATTTTCATTTTTAAAATCAAAATTAAAGAAAAATTTTTTACAAGATAAGCAATAATTTTTTTTTTTTTTTGAAATTAAGTAAAAATAAAAATAAAGGTTGATTGAACAATTGGAAAAAAATTATTCGAAATTTTTTTTATTAAACTCTAAAATAAAAAAAAAAAAAATTTGTAACAAATTTTCCCAAAAAAAAAAAAAATCTTGTAAGTTTAACCGGAAGTTTAAGCAATTCTGCTTCTTTAATTTTTTTTTCCCACTTTAAGATACATTTTGAAGGTTATACCTAGATAGATTTTTTTTATTTTAAATAAAGATACTTTTTTTTTTTCTAAATAATATCTAACTGTTTAATTTTTATTATTATTGTTAGTTTTTATGTAGGCTAATAAAAATATTAACAGTTAGATAGTTTTATGCTAAGAGTTTTTTTTTAGTTTTTTTTTTTTTTTTTATTACCTATATCTAAGATAATAATATAATCATCTTCAAAATAATTTTTTGAAGCAAAATAAAAGAAATATTACAATATCATTATACATACTATATTGTATACATATAATAACAATATGTATAACATTTACAATCAAAATTTGAAAATAAAAATTAAAAAAAAAAAATTCAACGACCTTCATAATATGTTAAGAACTCTCACAGCTGGCAAAATAGAAGCACACATCATTATTAATTAAAAAAAAAAAAATTTAATATAGTAAGAAATGAGTTAAAATTATTCTCTTGTTAATATAATTTTTTTTTAAAAGCTAAATAATAAAGTTTAATTATTATATTTCGTTTTTGCAATGAAATTATTATTATTATTATTTTTTTTTTTTCGAAATTTGTATATATTATACCTAATTAGATATATTTATTTTATTTTATTCATTATTATTATTATTTTTTTTTGGTTGATATTCACTGAACTTTGAACATTGTAAAAAATATATATTAAAAATATATTTTGAAGTTGCCGAATTAACAATAGTTATAATTAACGCACTTAACAAAATTTCACACTAATAATTTGTTTTTTTTTTTTTCGAGACCAAAAGAAAACTGGGTTTTGCCTCATCATAACTAGTTTTGTTATCAAAACGAACAGATTTCGAAGCCAGTTATATGGAATCAATTAATATTTAGGTAGTTTGTACTGATGAAAAGTTGAAAAAGAACAACACAGTTTCCCTTTAATTGCCTGAGTTTAATTTTAATAATAAATCAAAAAATTGCGTCTAATGTTAAAATTAAAAGAAAGGAATAAAATTGTGTTTATTGCTGTTAATATTTCTTCTATTTAAATTTTGGCAATAAAATTGCTTATGTTTACCATCGTGATTTAATACCTTAAATTAAAATGAAATTTTATTAATTAATTTTAAGTTAATTTATAAATTTTGATTTGATTAAAATGTCAATATATCGGTTAAAGATAAAGATTACGCAAAATATAAATAATCATTTTTATTAATTACTCAATCACCATTCTTTCGTAAGTTACGATAATGTCCAAACAATAGAATTTTATTAATAAAATATAATTTTACAATACCTATAATCGTAGATGATAGCATCAAGAAATAATTTTATTAAATATATACTATAATTTCTTAAGTAATAAATTAAATATATTTTATAAAATAATAAAAATTTCCAAGCTGCTTAATTTGGATTATTAAATTATATTATATTATATAGTATAAAATTACAATTTCATGGGACGTTATAAAAAAATCGAAAAAGAAACTCAATCATCATTCATTTGTAATCAAAATCCCCATGTAAAATCTGTAAAAATAATTCAGTTCATTGCTTCAAAACATTAAAACATGGTGAGGTGTCACAACGTTAGTGGAACATAACTAACGTCAATTGAGTTTATGTCTCAAAAATTTAAAACAAAGTTAATTGATTTTCTATCCTGCGCAATGAGACATAACGTCATTTTTTAAGAAATAATGTCCATTGACGTTGTGACACACGTTTTATAAAATTATATACCTTAATATTTAATTCGCGATTTTTTTTTATTTTTTGATGTATATAATACATTATATTTGATTAAATTATTATTAAAATAAAATAATGTTAATGTAAGATATTTGAATATCATATGTATGAAAAATTGTAATACATATAATTGATGATCTCATATCTAAGAGGCCATCAGATGTCGTTAAATATAACAAGGAGAATATTCACTTAACAATATTAAACAGAGGGCGAATAAATTAGGAAGCACCAAAGTCTGAAGTATTAGCCCGAATCCAAATAAATTTGTTTTCTAATGTGGTTAATAGTTAAAAATGATTCGAATACATATGTATATAAACTCATATTTTACACACTATGTACTGTACATAAATGTATGTTTTTTTTTGTATTCTTTTTCATTCGCATCGTAACTATTGTAACTATTGTTTTATGGAAAACATTTTTGTTTTTAATTTCTTACATTATACAATCATTAAAAAATTGTACCATAAAATGATAGTCATTACATGAGCAATTATTTTAAGCTTTTAATTGATCTATATAGAAAACTTTATTATAACAAGTTATTAGAGTTGAATTTTTAGAAATTTTATGTATACCGAAAGTGAGATTAATATAAAATGAAATGGTTTATCTGAATAAAAAATCTAATATCACAGAATAAAACTTCTACATTAAACACTATGATATAGATAGTCTCAAAAAAACGAACGCGCGAAATGTTAAAAAAAACTTAAAATCGTATTAGCTTCTACGACTTGGCATTGTTGAACGCACATTTCATATATAATTTCATATTTGTCTTTTTTCCAACATCCATCATGTTACGTTGAGACTATCTTCAAATTAATGTGATTACAATTTATATTTTTATATGATGGTTGATCCAAATTTCAAGTAGTAAATTAAATATGTATTTAAAACATCGAATGTTTCAAAAACAGGCTCTATCCAAATCCAAAAAAACTTCAGAAATAGTTTTCTTTTCTATCTAAAAAAGTTTGCTTTTGAAAAATATAAGAAAATACTCAAGAGAAAGAAAAGACAAAATTGGAACTTGAAATTGAAATTAGAACCCATAAATTTGACACATTGAAAAGTTTTGAGATACATTACATGTACATATATATAGAATCATATTTATTTATATAGCTGTTAATATTCAAATGATATTTATGTTGCTATGTAACGAACAAAACTCTATAACGAGCTAAGGGATTTTGAAAAAATCATACCTTGGATTAAATTTTCATTTAAATGAACCTCATTACATTTTTTCTTGATACAATTTTTTTTATGGAATGCAAGTATAAACAATGTTTGGTGTGTAAAAAATTATATCTAACAGTTTCGTTGAAATAAAAAAAACGATACCATTTAAAACTGAAAAGCTTAAAATAATTATCACTTTTAATAACTTTTTTTTTATTTTCTTTAAAATCAAGGTTTAAAAAAAATATTATTTTCAAGTGAACAAGTATTAATTTTGTTTTTATTTTGAAGTTTTAAATTTAAAAAAAAAACGCGTTGTCGATTAAAATTGAACTAAGGCTGTCATTTATTTAAGCTTAAAATAAATTGGACAAACAAACAGGTATAATGTACGTTTAATTTAAAAAAATATAATTTAAAGTTCAAGGCAATTAAAAAAAAATTAAACCGTAAACTGTTAAGTAAAAAACTATAAATTTTAGTTTTTTGTCAATTTAAAAAATCAGAGAAATTAACAGTTCTGCATTTAATGAAAATATAAACGGATACACTATGGTGAAATATTAAGAAGTTATTACTAACTCAGTCAGTCTCAGCTACATTTTGACACCTAAAAATAGTAAAATAACAGAAATGAATAAAAACTATTAAAATACAAATATGTATATAATAATATTATATATAATAATATTATAAATAAAACTCCAATTCTAACCGTCACAAATTCGATTTCAATGATAAATTAAATTTATATCTTATATCTTATGAAATTTATAAAAAGGCCAGCCAAAATATAATAAAGATAGGCAACACCTTCAGTGATAATAAATTTTTTTAAATATTTTTAACTGATATACAAGTATATACATAACATATTATTTGAAAAGTGAAGCATAAAGAAATTGAAAAGAAAAATAATTTCTGATGTTTGTTTATGAACCCAACGAACCATGGACCCAACCGTAATATTATGATAATTAAGATTTTTAACTTATCATGTACATTATGAATGGATGCGTGTATGTATGTACGTATGCATTTTTCCATAGTCTTACCAGAACTATCAAGTAACATATCTTAACATTAGCCAGGAAATAATATCTTATTGTAATAAAAAATTAATAAAAGTACAACGAAATATATTTGAAAAATTAGTGAGACTACAAATTGCCATTACTTTCTAGACTGATTTGAAAACAATTTTGATCTAGGTATCTTAAATCTTTCCTATCAAAATAATTTCTTCTTTACAGGTTTAAAATTTATGTAATTTATATGAAAAATATAAAAGCAGGCATTTATTTGTGTATATATTGTTTTAAACTTTAATTTAAACCTTAATAAACATCTACAAACAAATGATTATTTTGCACATAAATGAAACCGCAAATAGAAAAGCTAAAACTTGGCACATTTTTTTTTTTATCATAAAAGGGAAGTTTAAGGTCGACAAAATATGTTTAAATATTTATTTATTTATAGATATTAATTTTCGATAAAAATATTAAAAATACATTACCCATCATTTATTAAAAAATAACGAAGCAATATATCAACTAACTATATTTACGTATTATGTACTTGTACACACTATTCACGTATGCATCTCTTAATTTGTTTCATATGAATTATTATTAAATTATTACAATGGAGATAGAGAAAAGAAAAGATTTTGATGTGAGTGTCATATATAAATACAAACTAATATGTACTTTTGGGAGAATTTTTTTTTTTTTTTTCATAAATTATGATCATTGATGATCACACAAGAAAAGATAATATATAAATATCTTCAAATGAAATTATTTGTTGCAAAGTTTATTAATATTATTTTGTTAAATATTGACATTTGTTTATAATTTTTACCGCTTCGCTGAAGAAATGTCAAAAGTCGTGTTAAAAACTACCCATGCAGTTTCTTAAAATATCAAGAAACAAACGTAAATAATCAATTTTGGTTTGCTAAAATCGTAAATCATAATAGATAGAAGATATAAAATAAATTTTAAACAATGATAAAAATTCTGTTTCAGACGACATTGTAGTTAAAACTTCGATTTACTTTATACTAAAAGGCTCATTATTTTCTTTATTTTAGTTTTAATACACCTAAGCTTAAGTATAATCCTAAATTTTACTTGGAATTTTTTTATAAATTTGTTATGACAATTATTGAATTTTTTATTTCAAATTCCTTTTTATTTTTATCAAAATATTTATGGATAATAAAAAATATTCTTGTTTATACAAAATTATTTTTATTTCTAGATTGACGACAATGAATAAAAAATTTGTTTACGTTTATGTAAAACACTATTTCTTAAATTAATCGAAAATTTTCCATTAATAGAAGTATTAACTGTGAAGTAATACCTAATATAGTAGTAATAGAAATTCGAATAGCTGCTCATTTTCATATTTTAGAACATTGTTTTATACTTTTCCAATTTTTGATTTAGAAATCTACCAGCATTACTGATAATTAATTAAAATTCATGGTTTATACAAAAAAAAATATTTCGTTTACTAATTTCGAAATCATCAAACTCATGGTTGCTGACCTATTATGGTCTGTGTGAGGTGTTAATTGAAAATGCAAGAAAATATTTTGCATTTTCTCGTTTTTTTTTTTTTTTTACTGGTAGATATTCCTCGTAGAGCCCCTTTAAATGACAAAAATTTACACATAAAACATAAAAAATTAAAAAAAAAAGAAATATGTAAGGATTTCGCCAATTTCGGACAAAAATTAACAAAAATATGAATGAATATACGACTTTCAAATTTTTATGTGGGTTTGTATGTATTTAAAATCACAGAATATATCCAAGGTCTTTTAATATCCACGATTTTATGTACCTTTTTTAACACAATCCTAAAGACAATATAAATTTCGTATATTAAAAAAAAAAAGGGAACTGTAAATATTAAATAAAAAATTAAAAAAATTAAACAACTTTTAAATATAGGTATCCTAAAAGGGGAAATATAATTAAATTTTGAAGGTTTGAATTTTTATCTTGTCGTTTGCAGATTCTTAAATATTATTGACATTGATCTTTTATTCAACAAAAAAAAAATCATTAAAAACCTTGAATTTATATATTAAAAAACAAAAAAATTATATTATGCGGTAAAGTGTGAATATTGGTTGTTTTGTTTTTTTTTTTTTTTGACAAAATGCAAAATTATTGTTTATATGCGTTTTTTGTCATTTTTTATATTAAATTTTATTTATAAATTAAAATATGAAATGAAAACAAAAACAAAAAAAAAAAAAAACTTGTAGAACAGGAATTTGTCAAAAATAAAATATAAACATAAATTAGAACTAGTTATTTAATTTTGTTTTCGGTTAATATTAATATTCAGATAACGAAATTGAAAGCTTTTTTTTCGATGATGAACAAAAAATTAACAAATAAACATTCCCAAAAAATATACAGTTTATATACATATATAAATAATCTTTTAATTTTTTTTTTTTATTTGCGGATTTTTTAAGTTTTGTTTTTTTTTATTTATTCTTATGATTATTATAACTTTATCGTTTTTTTTTTTTTTAATAATTTTTACGGTCATTCTTGAATTAATTAATGTTAATTTTTGTTTTATATATACATTTATAATATAATATTTATTCGTATATTTATTTTTAATGTAAAAGATATTTTATAAAATTTGTAAAAAAAAATTATTGATTTTAGTTTTATTTTGTATGTTTTAAGAGGAAGTCATAAATTTAAATAAATTTTTTTTTTGTAATTAAAAAATAAAAATAATTTTAGTTATATTAATTAAAAAAAAGAAAAGAAGTAATAACATATAAAATAATTGATGAAAATAAATAGTAAACAAACACAAATAATATTGTAGAAATAAAATAAAAAATTTCTATATTTGTATCTGAGGGGTATTAAAATCAAAACTTGCTATGTGATCCCCTGACCAAAAATGAGTTGGTTATTAATTCTTGTTAATTCGGTTGCGCTGATTTAAAACATATTCAGAATCTATCAAAACTCATTCCAAACTATATAGTAAATTAGTTTTAAAATAGGAAGTTTGTATCAAAATTATTCATGTAAATAATTTTATTAGTATAAAAACTTGCCATTTATTGATAGTTTTTCAGAAAAATAAAAATGTTTTCTTCACAGAAATTTAAAAAATTAAAAATTTTTGAGATTCTTTTAAACATTATTGATTCTGTACCCCTCTTATAATGTTGACAAGTTTGTATTTATTTTTTTTTTCCAAATATTACTGTCTTCTGAAGTGGTCAATAACAACTTTTTCAACAACTTTTTTTTAATTTTTATGCCTTTTAATTTGGATCATAACGTTTCTGTTTATTAACTAAGTACTTAATCAAAAACATCGTGATTCTTATCCAAGATTATTTTTTTTGAAATTTCTGCTTTGGAATAAAATTGAAAATATTCATTCTATAATACAAATATGTGGTAGTATTGAATTTAATTTATGACGAAAAAGGAATAATAATATATTAAGGGTTCGAAGAAACAGAAATTCCTGGTAGTTGAGTCTGTATTCGAAATATTAATTCAACCTTTCGCTTAAAACAAATTACCTAATATTATTTCGAACTAAAATCCTGAAGTTTTTACAATGCTGCTAGTCTGAAAATAAAGATCATGTTATTTTAAAAATGATTTCATTCAAATTCAAACTAAGAAAGTGTTTTTTTTTGATTTATTTCTTTACCAAAAATGTACATTAAATTAAATAAATTTTGTATACTTGATATTGATTGATAACAGATTTTTTTGTAATATCTTTTTTTCATATCTTTTCTTCAATGTGAAGTTGTTATTAAAATAACAAATAGGTAATATAATTTCTTTGATTTTTTTTTCTTAATGAACTTGTTTTAATATTTATAACTCTTTTTTAACATTGATTACAACAGCAGTTAAACAGGAATATAGAGACTACCTAAAAATAAAAAAGATAATATCGTCGTCATTCTGTGAAAACTCATTAACTCCGTTTTTGATCAAATTGTGTTAACTGTCATCAAAAAAAATACTTATGCTTTAAAATATTTAATTTTAAGCTGCAAAAGTCATGAGTATGTCAACACTACATGTCAATTTTCTTGAGCACTTTCGACATTTTATTCAAAACGAAAAGCTAAATGCAGAAAAATAAGCGCATTTTTTCATAACAGCGCCGGCGACGAAATATTAATTTTCTAAACATTTTCTTCAACAGTGTGAATTTATAATTTTTTTTTGCGAGAATAATTTAATATATTTTCAACATATCCGATGACACATAGATCAAGAAAAATTATCACTTTATATTTCATTATTTATGTAAACCGACATTAAGAAAAAATAATCTTAGTTGTAATAAAAATAAATATTGTGAATAGTGATTATACTAAAATTAAAATCAAATACAGTGGCGATAATTTGATGGATTTTTTCTTTGGTCATTTCTTTAATAACACCACAGAACGATGAAAAGAAATTTTACTTCTCAAATCCATTTGGTTATTTAGTAATTTTTGTTTTAATATCTCAAATTTCATGTTGTAATTTCTATCTAAAGTGAAAATTATTGAATGAAGTATATGTATGTGCAATTATTCAAATTGAAATTGAAATGAAATATCCAAGTTCCCAAATTATGTCTGAATTTTAACGTAGTATGTAATAGCGCTGCGGCTAAAAATTAAATGAATTTCAGAATAGCTTCGTCACTGATGATTTTCATAAGATGGAGTTAAGACTCATTAATATTCCACTTTTAGCTAAATCATTAAAAGGCAATTTCATTGAATACAGAAAACAAAAACATGTTTCAATCTAACTATGTTGGATAATAGATATTATTATGTCTTATAAATTGTATAAAATTTTACACTCGCGTAATGGAAATTACGTATTTTCTCGTTCCATGCTCAAAAGTTCGCTTTTTCAAATGAAAGAAATATTAAAATTGAAAACAGTTTTGATTTTTTTTTTTTTTTTAGAAAAAATAACTTGTTATGCATACCTACATAATATAAATTGTATTTTGTTGATTGTTTTGAATATTCTTTTAATAACTTTCTATATAATTAGGTATATTCTATCAAAAACTATATAATTTTAATAATTATATAAAATCTATACATAATATTTAGTGTTATTCTAAATTGAAATCTTCGATGTAATTTTTTAAAATCATAATGATCTTTAGTATATTAAATAACTATGTCGGTAACTTCGTATATTTTGGAAAAAAATTCATAAAGGCGTTTTAGACTGTTAATAATTCGGTAGTATTAGTTGTTTTCATCTGAGCTATTTTTTATACATAATTCTATTAGGAAAAAAATTGCTCATGTCTTTATTGCGTTTGGATCTATAAAGTAAAGGTAAATAATTTAAAACTATTGACTTTTCGACATTTGATAGATGGTGATCCTTTTGTATTAATTTAATTCACTGTCAGTTATAACTAAAAAAAAAGCTTATTTTAAAATAGAATTACTTGAAATGCTATTTAATTTTGTTTTTTAATTGTTCAAACAAGTTTAGAAATGCATCAATCTTACTAATTCCGCCTCTGTTCTACTTTCATAAAATGTTATTACATACTTTGTTCAATACAAAAAAAAACCTTTCTAAATTGTAAATAAAAAGAAATTACAATATTTTAAAGCAATGTAAATAGATTTAAAATAAAAATAATAATAATCAATTTAAATAACATAACATAACATATTTAATAAAAAGCCTATAATTTCCCTATGATTGCATATAAAAGATTAGAAAAAGTTAATTTGGAACATCAATCATGCATGAAATTTTCTAACAAAAAGATACAAAGACATAAAGATTTCATTTTCTTTTATTAATAAAATAACATTCACCTTTCCGGACTTTCTATTTGTTTGGAATTTCGAGTATGTAATTTCGAGTTTGGAATTTCGAGTCTATTTCTTTAAGTTATAATATAATGGTTTTGTGGGAGATTTTAAGGATTTCTAACGTTATATATTCTCGAGAATTTTAGATTTCTAAATAGTCTTAATGGTCACTAGATTTTAATTTAAAACAAGATAGTTACTTACGGTCTGAATTCGAAACCTTAAAAGAACCATCAGATTTTTGTGTCATTAATAAAACAAAAAAAAAATACAATTTTAAAATATCTAAAATTCCGTATTATCAGCAAAAAAGAAACAATAATATTGCAAAAAATAAATAAACAATTCAATAATTTAATGGTATACATTTCACACCTTTAAGCAGATCTTTAAAGATTATGCTAATATATCTGTAAATCATTAAAATTTGTGTTCAAATATAAAATTCATTCATAAAAAAAAAAATTAATATAATAAATTAGTTTTGTCTACAACAATATATAGTTTCATTATGTTCTCAAATAACAAAAATATAGACTACGTCTACTTTTAATTTTATCTTCTTCATGAAAGAAAAGTGTGTGTGTAGTCAGCCAGCCCTCGCCAAGAAAGGAAAAGTATAAGTTATATAACACAGTTAGAATGAAAATCATGTTTAGCATATTCCAGTTTTTGTCTTTTAATATTGTTGTAGAACATAAGACTCTTGCGAAAATAATTAAAACACTTAAGTCTTTTGGAATATGGAAAAATTAAATTTCAAATGTTTTTTGTATGAATTATTTCAATTTGTTTCAGCTAGCATAATATTATTATAAAATTTCTGCTCATTCCAAATAGTAGGTTTATTGATGCATAAAAAAATATATTTCTTAATTTATGTTTGAAGGTATGCATCAAAAAAGACCACCGTCCAGTATTTTTTAGAAAAAAATAATAATAATAATTTTAAATACTTATATATATATTCATTTTTTACAAAGGTAAAAAAAAATATTATTAATGAAACAAATCACAAATGATTATGCTAATTTTTTCAACCAAATATTACTATGATTGATTGATTATGAAATTTTCGCGCAAAAAATGTTTGCTAAAAAAATTACAAACGTATATATTTTTTTTAATATGAATAAAAATTTGTTGAAAATTTGAATTAATATGATTATAGATTTTATTATTTAATTAACAAATTTAAACAAAAATTAGCAATAAAATCATCAAATCTTATGTTTATAAAACAAAACAAAGATTTTTTTAATTTATTGAACGTGAAAATTTCTCAAAAATAAAAAAAATCATAACAACAGATTAATATCGTTAATTAACCAGATTTGTTAACTCATTAAAAGCTTAATCGTATACTATTATAAACTTTCTTGCTATATATAAAATAATTAATGTGAGAAATTTAAACTGTGAAACAATTATTAAATCTTGTTAATCGTGATTAACTAGGCTAGGATTTAAAAAAAAATATGAATACATATATTTGTATTTTTCTTAGTAAATAACTTTTTTTATTAAATAATGCATAGGTATTTATAATTTTTAAGAGAAGAATAGAAATGTGTTTATAAGTATACTGGGTTTTAGTTACCAAAATCCTTGTACCTCCCCGGGCTAAATGAAATGTATGTAAGAATTTAAATTAAGCTTTTAATAAGTTTTTGTTCCATACAATGCATATGTTGGAAAATTAATGGAATTTATTTCTTATGTTGTTTTTTATTCAAATCTTCAATTTGTTTTCAAAATAGTTTAATTATTTAATATTGCGTCTGTTGATGATTACATAATATTATTGCACAGACCAGTGAAGTTGTTAAGAGTAAATTACATTTAAAAGTTTAGATAAAAATTTGACGAAAACATACGGAAAAGGTTATAATTACAGAAAAATTTTATTAGAAATTGGAAATCCGCTTTAAAAACCTTTAAAGTACAGTTTAGAGTAAAAATATACTAAAATGATTTACTAACTATATATATTATTCTTAGCCGAACATTTATTCAGTTTTTTTTTTTAATTAAAAATTATATAATAAATTAATTAATAAATTGTTATTAATTAAGAAGTTAATTATTTAACTTTTTCTATAATCCATCATAATTGTCTAATAATCGTTTGAGGCATTAAGATTAAATTTTCTATGTTTACATTAAATTTAACCATCCTGAAAATTGATTTTGTTTCAGTTTAATTTTTTTTAATCATAATTAATTTTTTAATTTTTTATTTCACAGATAAGCTGTAATTAGAAATATTAAATTAAAATTATTTATACAATTTAGAACAAATTAACAATGGCCAATTATAATGAAGTTATGCAAAAATGTCGTATGAGTTTTTCAACTGGCAAAACACGAAATATTCAATTCCGAAAGAAACAATTGGAACAATTGTTAAAAATGATTGAAGATAACGAAAATGAAATTTTAGATTGTTTAGAGAAAGATTTACGACGTTCAAAACATGAAAGTTTAATAGTTGAAACAGAAGTTCTAAAAAATGACATCAGAAGTACAATATGGAATTTAAGTGAGTGGGCTAAACCAGAAAAACCATCAAAAGCATTCGTTAACATTTTAGATAATGTTGTAATTTATAACGATCCATATGGTGTTGTTTTAGTTCTTGGTAAGATTAATAATAAAAATACATATAATATAAAATAGTCGTATACATGTACACATCTAAGCACAAAAACATTAAACGAATGAAAACAGATATTTTAAAATTATATTTTAAATAAATTTCCAAACAAGAATTTATATGTTCACATAGTTGGATTAAATTTTAAATTCGTCGTTGTTCATTAAAAATTAAATTTATTAATGTTCAATGTTTATGAGTTATGCTTTTATATTCGCTAACAAGATAATTTCTGTCTACTTTTTCATTTCTCAATAAAATATAATAATTTGCTTATTTGATTTTAAAATCGACAAAAGTTCTTCAAGCTCGTTGTTAACATTTTTTTTTCGAAAGGTTTTGTTATAATATCATATTGCTGCATGCAATTTTTGCTTGTTAAATTATTAGATTCAAGTTTGATTATAATGAAGATAGTATATATTATTGATATAATAAAACGTATATATTACAGTGAGACATTTGTTTTTAGACATATTTACTACTTATAAACTTTTAATTTTAAATTAATAATTTTGTTTGTTATAGGCGCTTGGAATTATCCCTTACAACTTTTGCTTATACCTGCAGCGAGTGCAATAGCTGCTGGAAATTGTGTTGTAATAAAACCTAGTGAAGTTGCTTCAAATTGTTCAAAATTTTTACAAGATTTTATTCCACGATATTTGGACAATGATTGTTATCCTGTGGTTTGTGGAGGAGTTGAAGAAACTACAGAATTACTAAAGCATAGATTTGATTATATATTTTATACAGGATCCACGCGAGTTGGTAGAATTGTACATGCAGCAGCTAATAAATATTTAACTCCAGTTACTTTAGAACTGGGTGGAAAGAGTCCTTGTTACATTGATGATTCGGCTGACATAGAAATAACAGCAAAGCGAATACTATGGGGTAAATTAATTAATGTTGGGCAAACTTGCATTGCACCTGATTATATTTTATGCTCAAGAGCAGTTCAAGAGAAGTTTTTGGAACAAGCATCGAAAATCCTAAAAGAATGGCTTGGTCCGGATGCAAAACAGTGTCCTGATTTGTGCCGTATCATTAATGCGAACAATTTCCAAAGATTGTTAGGTCTTTTAAAAGGATCAACAATTGCAATTGGTGGTAATTATGATCCCAGTGAAAGATATATAGAGCCTACAATATTACGAGATGTGAAGCCAAACGACGAAGTTATGCAACAAGAAATTTTTGGACCAATATTGCCAATTATGACAGTAGAAAATGCATACGATGCTATCAACTATATTAATTCGAATGAAGCTCCACTGGTATTATATTTGTTTACAACTAAGACAGACATTCAAGAATTATTTATAAATAGCACACGATCTGGTGGAATGTGTATCAATGAAGTAATAATGCATTTTTGTGTCGACGCATTACCTTTTGGTGGTGTTGGCAACAGTGGTATGGGACAATATCATGGAAAGTCTGGCTTTGATACGTTTACACATAAGAAATCTAGTTTAGAGAAAGGCTTTAATTCATTAGGAGAATTTTTAGCTTCTGCTAGATACCCACCATACTCAGATAGAAAAACAACATTCTTATCTATTTTACTCAAGAAACGTAGACCATTTCCAAATATTTATTTCAGTCATCTTCTTGCCTTTGGTTTAGGTGTTGCATTAGCATTTCTTATAAAACATTATGTTCAACAGAACCATTAATATAAAAGTGGCAAACGCTTTTTTAGCACTTAAATTAAAACGTACTCAATTATTTTAACCCTGTGAGAAAGTATTGTATTTTAAATTTAAGTGAAATAGTATTTATAAAATCTTTTTTATTTCCGTTAAAATCGTAAAGCTTATTGGTTTTTCATTGATTTATTACAAAAGAAAGTTTTGATTTATTACAACAGAAAATACATATTTAGGAAAATAATTTTCAATGAAATCTTATAATATCGACCTTTTTTGAACTCAACAAACACCCAACATAATATATATTAAGCTTCAAGTCTACAAAAATAAAATATCTAAAATATATTGAATTTATATTAATTAAAAAAGTATTTAAAAAATTACTCATTTATTATTTGTGAATTTTTTCTTAAATTACTTAATTTGTTAAGTGTATTTTATAAGAATTAAAGTAAATTAAATTGTACATAATAGATTTAATGGTCAAAGATTAATAAAATTAAACTTATATTCAGTATAAAAATAATCATGTTGTTTTTAAATAAAATATTTCAATTCTATTCAAATATAACTAAATGTAATATTTATTATAGTATAATAAAATCTATAAATTATTCTGGAATAAGAAAAGCTTCCTAAATTTCTAGTATGAAAATCAGCACCTAGAATGGATAATGTAATCAATAGTTTTTTAATTAGGTTGGTTACTACGATATTTAACAGTTTTTAAGATGAGACTAAATAAAAACAAAGTACGTATGAATTATACTGTTTTGTTTATATATGTACTTTATTCCTTCACCTGATTCAAAACATTTGACATTTCATTTTGTTGTTCATATTCTGATATTTCCATTCGGGTTCTTTCAAAACAGTTAGCGGAATTAGTGCGAACGGAGTATGCCTTTACTCATAACAGAGTTGAAAATGTAAGGGTTTCAAAATTTTTGTCTATTATTTTAGTATTAGATGTAATCATTTTGTTATATTTATTTCATTTTCTTTATTTCAATCAATTTATTGGTACACTGAAAAATAAACTAATATCCACTCTATGTAAATTTATTAAAATTGTAGATATTTTCGTAAATTCGATTGCGAATTCAAAGTCCTATATATTTAATTGCGCTTGTTATAAATAGAGTGGTTTTTACATGATTTTATTTAAAACACAAACTTTGTCCCTTTATCATCAAATCTTGTAACTGGTATTTGACCCAGTTCCCGAGAACCGATTTAGTTGAAATTTTGCACAGACCTTTATTTCCGGTGACAATACAATATTCCATTAACTCCAACTCGTCGGTAACGCGACACAAACTATCTTTTTTTAAACTACATTTCCGACAACAAAAAATTAGCGGAGTTTTAAGAGTATTATTTATACATGCATGCAATATTTTAGAGGAAGTGAATCAACATCGTTTATCTGTTTAAAATTTTTTATTTTTATTTTTAAAATAGGCTGAATATCCCATTAAATCACAGAAAAGATAACATTATTTAAATATGTACTAAAAAGTATAAAATAAAATACTCAGTAGGTATAATTTGCGAATTCAAGAAAATAATTATTAATTTTTTTGATGTTAGAAAATTTGTTGGGATGCATATGTTTAACACTAAAAATTAGAATCGTGGAATTTCCTTTAATAGCCCCACGATTTTTTTTATTATACCTTCTTGTTGTATTCTTGTTGTATTCCCTACTTTTTAGTACATATTTAAATAATAAAATCGTGTAATTTAAATTTTTTTTTATTAATTTTTTTATATTTTATTTTTTAAAAAAGCTTTATAAAACATAACAACTTTCACGCAAACTTGTAGCTAGCTGTTCCACGGTATATATATATTTTCTTTATTTATCTTGAATATTAATGAGATGCATTTATTTTTTTTTTTTAATCCTTACTTGACCTCTATACTCCATCAGCCAAACATATAAAATGTTGAATATTTATTTCTTCTGATACATAGATAAATATTTTTAATTATCAACATGAAATAAAAATAAACAAGCAAAGTTGAAATTTTGACAAATGCTCAAAACTCGTTTAGCTCGATCGGAAAATAAATTTTAAATAATATTATATATATTGCGTTTTGCTCTCAAGATCAGAAAGCTGTCACAAATTATTATTATTTTGAAACTGAAAATGTTTTCTCAAATTATTTTCCCATTTATCGATCTCGCTGTTATAAAATTAATGTTGAATTCAAAACTTGTTCAACAAG
Organism: Hybos culiciformis; assembly: GCA_964007475.1. NCBI lineage: Eukaryota > Metazoa > Arthropoda > Insecta > Diptera > Hybotidae > Hybos > Hybos culiciformis. The sequence continues at coordinate 77,276,497 of OZ023274.1, forward strand.
TACATACGTTTATTCTGGATCCTCTAACAGAAACAACAAAATAATGAAAAAGTCGATAGAATAGAACTTTCTGGAATGTAAAAAGTTGACTAGAAGTGATTTAAAAATTTTGTTATGATTATTTTGCTTTTTTATTTCTGATAAAATACTTGATTTATTTACATCAACAAATGTAGACTTCTCCACTACAATGCAAATTAGAAATTATAATCTTATCTTCACTAATTTTATACATTTATTTAGAAAAATCTAGAAGAAATTTAGAAGATAGAGATATAAAGTTATAAAAATGTCATAATTAATTTTTTAATTGGGACACTTAAAATATAAATTAACAGATTGACCTAAAAGTTTAGTTACGAACGTCACGAACTAAATTAGAGAAAACTGGAATTGACTACTAATGGAATCAAAATGAAAGTTCTTCTCATAATTTATTAATGGAATACCTTAGAATTAAAGCTACGTTTTAAACAAGAATACATATTTTAATCAAATTCTGAAATAATATCAAAAACCTATAACTTCGTTAAGTTTGAAAATTTGGAAAAATTCAAAGTAAAATTTCACAATTTCTCGGGAACTTCAAGTTCTAAAATCTAAAATGTAGTTAAATGAATTACAAAATTATTTCAATCTAAGTTTTATTTCTAATTAATTTCATATTCAACACTATTGCATTGACCACACTGACTGTATAATATTTTTCCTTGACAGTAGTAGAATCTAAAAAAAAAGTTTATATTTTACTTAGTGTGAGTAATTTTTAAGTATAGAAACTGAAAGTATAATAAACAAAAAAAAAGTTCTAAAAGATACAGTTTATTGTTTCGATTTGTGGAGTTCGGTAATTTAATTTTTTTTTTTCTTAATATACGGAAAATATTTTTTTTTATAAATTATATATATATGTACATGTGTTAAGTGCGCAATCGCATTCGAGTTTGTTGTTCCCTATCTGATAAAATAATATCGCATATATTATAATTTTGACCTACATGGTGTTTAACTGAAAATTAATTCAAATTTTAAGGATAATAATTTAAAATATAATAATTATTGAATATTCTTAATTTTTTCATTATTATAATATATTCGATTGTAGAAAAAAAAAAATTGAAAAATAATTAATAAATTATTTATAGGAGCCAAGCCCTGATCCGAATCATTTTCATAGATATTTGAAAATTTTAATTCTTTAACCAAAAGTTCAATATAATTTGGTGGCATATTATATTAAATTATTCGTACATATTATAAGTTACTTATTAATTGTATGAAAAGAGAACGAAAAAATTAACAAAAATTCCTAAACCCTAACAAACACTCGGTACAATAATAATTATGTATTAAATAAAATTGTTTTGATTATTATTATGGGTCAAAGTTTTGTTGATTAAGTCGAAAAATAAAGAATTTTAATGCAGTGCAATGAAGTCATAAATACCTATAAATAAAAATTATATCTTATCCATTTTTGCATTTATTTTATTTAATTTTCCGCCCTTTGGAATTAGCTATAAAACGCTTTATTAATATTCATTATTTAATGGTATAATTTTCAATTAAAGCTGATTAAAAAATTAAAGAAAAAATTTCATAAAATTAGAAATTTTTGTGCACCTATTTACTATTGAATTTGGAATATTATTATTTTTAAATATAAAATCTCTGATTGAAATGCGCTCTCGTACACTAAGTTCAATAATGACATCATCTCTAGATATAGATAGCCTGAAATAGAACTAAATTTATTTGTTTACTCATATTGTGTGTTGTAATTTTGTTATATGTTTCTATGGTAATATGCCCTTATATATTGAAAGCTTAAAAATTATACAAACATATTATAAATCTGACCAGTTTAAATGCATAAGGTTTTAGTTAGTAGAAATCTAAGGCCTTGCCTACATATACATTTACTAAAACATTTACACTTACTAAAACCCTATAATATCTATATACAAGAATTTAATTGATTATTTTTTTCTTAATTTAATTATAAATCTAAAATTTGTAAAACTACAAATTCAAAAAACTAATAATTTTGTTTTTTATTTCCGTCTTTTTGAAACTATAAAAAAATTAACTTCTGAACCCACTTCTTATCGTTTTATAATTAAAAATAACAAAAAAAAAAAAGAATAGTATTTAACAGGAAATGTACTGAAGTTATTTATATCTTCCAAATTATTTAACAAATATAATTAATTTGGATTGTTTTTTCAGACAGCAAAATATTAACAATTTACATTAATTTGAACTTTTGAACATATTAAAAGAAATATTAAATATTTAGTCATGCATTGACCTTCAAATCCCAGACTTGAATTTACTTCATATCTATTTTAAGATAAAATTAATACCAAATATAAAACATATAAAAGATATGAATTTGTTTTTCAATTATTATTTACCTTATCTTAAAAAAAAAATTCAAATTTACAGGGCTTTAGAATTTTTGGTCTATCTAAGTAATAAAAAATTTCTAACTAATGTTAGCAATTAGAATTAAAAGAAAAATGTTGAGGGAAGAGTAAAGCTAAGTTAATTCCTTGCAAACGTATTAATTCCACTATTGCTCTCTAACTAAATTTTTGGTAATTTGTCTTAAAAATGTTAACCTGTTTAACTTATTAATATTGTACAATAAAAATAAAAGTTTAAATTAAAGTCAGTTAAAAATTTTGTTTTTCTTTGAAGGATTAATTTTAAATATTATAATTTTAGAGTATTTATGAAAATAATTAACAATCAATTTAAAACCAACAAATATAAGTAGTAGAAAACCCATTGTAAGTTCATGTTTCAAGAATAATCAATACGAGAAAATATGTTTTACTTTCAATATTTCACAACATATTATTCGAAGCAGATATTTTGAGTAATTATTGCCTACATAATAAATAAAGAAATCGATTAAAAATGTATATACACTAGAGCCTCGAGTTGCGTCGTTAATGCGTTACAATAAATCGCGACGCATCTCGAAACAACGCAATCCGAATTTTAATTTTGTATAGATTTGTACCTGTTTTTATATAATAGGTTCCGATAAAATTTGAAATCCATGTTTTTAAAAAAAAAAATTAGTTATATTGCTACATATTTAAATAAAAAATTTTTGTGGCGCAACTCGAAAGGACGCAAGTTGGAACAACGCAACTCGAGGCTCTAGTATATAAATTTTTGATGAAAAACAAAGTATTAGGGAAACAAAATTATCTACATTATTTTTCGAATTTTTCATTTATATTACCACTTATAATTAAAAATTTCAATAACAAAATCCTTCAATTTCCAAACATAAACTAAATAAACATAAAAATAAAAAAATTAAATACATAATTTGAAATCTCATGTACTTGATAGCCTTAAATTAAATTATTTATAAAATTATAAAATCAAATCTATCTGATAAAATATTTCATATTTTTGTAGACTTTTTAATAAAAAGTTTTATTTGTATATAAATTTAAATGTTCACGTACATATGCACATATATTTTTTAAATTTAGCTTTCATAAAGCTTTTAATAATTAAATTCATTCTAAAATAATATCTGGTGTCGTTAAGTCATTTTAAATTAATTTTTTTTTATTTCAATTAATTAAACAGAAAACTAAATTATTTTTAATTATTGTGTGTATGTTACGTAAGGTATCAAGAAAATAATAATTAATAAATTGCAATATTATAATTTGCATTAAACATTGTATATAAACAAAAAAAAAACAATAGTGTGAGGACATTATCCACTGAAATTTTGAAAAGTTCTAAAGTTTTTGTTGTTAAAGTTTAATAAAAAATGCTAACTAATAAATATTAAAACATTATGAATCCAATAATTGTTTTAATATACTTTTTTATTTAAAATTATCTCACCTTATCCTTAACCTTAACTTAAAAATTTGGAAAATACGACTAAGTTAAATATTGGATCCTTCGAATTCTTAGATTACGAATGCGGAAGAAACTCCTGTACCTTTTTTTTCTTAATTAAATAATTTTTTCCATAAATTTATATATATTCAAAAAATATAGAAAAAATCTACCCAAACTGACATTGTACACTCATGTTTGTAAAATCAATCAGTAGGAATAAATGATAAACTAAAGCAACTTTCCATGAGTTGAACTGATTTGAACACATTTAAAGCAACCTGAAAAATCTCATTTATTTGAAAATATATTAAAAAACACTTTTACATCTTTGAAACACTGATTTTATAATGACATATTATATTAGACATATTAATGTTTTTAAATATAATTTTTTTTAAGGTTCATTTAAAACATAGTGATGTCGAATTTTAATGGAATTATGGAAAGATGTCATAATGCTTTTAGCAGTGGCAAGACAAGAAGCATTGAATTTAGAAGAACACAACTTGAGCGAATGCTTAGAATGATTGAAGAAAATGAAAATGAAATAATTGAAGCCTTAGCCAAAGACTTACGTCGTTCAAAAGCTGAAAGCCTTCTAGTCGAAGTTGATTTTATTAAAAACGAACTACGAAGTATGCTGTATAATTTGGATGATTGGATTAAGCCTGAAAAACCAGCAAAAACATTTGTTAATATGTTAGATGATGTTGTTATTTATAATGATCCTTATGGCGTTGTATTAGTTTTAGGTAAATTTATTTTTTATATATTTGTTTTTATTTCGGCACGGGATGAAATCTCTTAATATCTTTAATATCTTAATATCTGTAATATTAATAAATACATAAATTCACATTAAACAATAAATAACTATTATTTAATTTTAGGTGCATGGAATTATCCAATTCAAGTTACTTTATTGCCGGTAGCCGGTGCAATTGCTGCTGGAAACTGTGTTGTTATAAAGCCGAGTGAAATTTCTGCTAATACAGCAAAATTCATGCAAAACTTCATTCCAAAATATTTAGATAATGAATGCTATCCTGTAATTTGTGGCGGCCCTGAGGAAACAAGTGAATTATTGAAGGAACGTTTTGACTATATTTTCTACACTGGTTCAACAAGAGTAGGAAAAATTGTTCATGCAGCAGCTAATAAATATTTAACTCCAGTTACTTTAGAATTAGGTGGAAAAAGTCCTTGTTATATTGATGATTCGGCTAATTTAGAAATTACAGTGAAACGGATTTTATGGGGAAAATTGATCAATGTCGGACAAACTTGTATTGCACCGGATTACATTTTATGCTCAAATGAAATTCAAGAGAAATTTATAACTGAAGCCAAAAAAATTCTTAAACAATGGCTTGGTTCTGATCCGAAAACAAGCCCTGATTTATGTCGCATAATAAATACAAATAATTATCAACGCCTTGTTAATTTATTAAAAAATGCCACAATTGCCATTGGAGGAAATGTTGATTCTAATGAAAGATTTATAGAACCGACAATATTGCGGGATGTTAATGCTGCTGATGATGTTATGAAAGAGGAAGTATTTGGGCCAATTTTACCAATTATGACTATTGGAAACGCATATGATGCAATAAGTTACATTAATTCTAAAGAAATACCGTTGACTCTTTACGTTTTCACAGAAAAAAAAGAAATTCAAAATTTATTTATTAATAATACCAGATCTGGTGGAATGTGTATTAACGATGTTATAATGCATGCCGCTGTTGATACTTTACCATTCGGCGGTGTTGGAAATAGTGGTATGGGTCAGTATCATGGAAAATATAATTTTGAAACTTTTGTCCACAAAAAATCATGTTTGGGAAAAAGTTTTAGCAAAATAGGTGAATCTTTAGCTTCAGCGAAATATATGCCTTATTCAGATGATAAAACAAAAAGAATAAGCATGTTATTGAAAAAACGAAAACCATTACCAAATCTATATTTAAGTCATTTAATGGCATTTAGTGTGGGTGTTGCTCTAGTATTTTTGATTAAATATTTAACTACTACAGCAAGTACCTAAAATTATGTACAACTTATTAAAGAATGTTTTTGAAACTATAACCAATAAAAAAGAAAATGTAAACATTTAAATTAAATTACGTTTCATTGATTTAGAGTAGTATAAGAATTAGCCAGTTTTCAACATTTCGATTTAAAACATTTTTTCGAATTCTTGGTCGCAATCAGGTTCCTTCAATTCACATTTACTCAAGTACCGAGTTTCATTAAAATCAATTTTAACTGGTTCGAGTCTTTGGACATTTTTAGGTGCCTATAAACGTATCTGTTATTTTTCATCAGGATTCATTAATACGTTAAAAAGAAATTAAATTATAGAAATTTTAAGTATGTATGTATATAAATATAATTTCGAGTTTTGGGTGGTTGACAGTTTCTAAATCTGGGGTCGGGACTCGAAGAAACTCAAGAAACTTGATCTGTGGATGAAAGTGGACGACATTACCCATATTTTGGGATTGATACGATGGAAATGGGTGCACTATAGTATGATAGTTAAAAGCATTTTAGTGTGGGACAGTAATTTTATTCAGAAGCGGTTATAATCAAAAAAGAAAGTAAAGGTAATGAAGGTTTGAGGTTATGTTGATATTTTAAAATTAAAAAAAATCGAAAATGAATGTAATTTTAAATCTTAATCTTTTTTCATTTACGATTCTTTCCTCCATTAGCGTACAAGCTGTACAAATTTTTACAAACTTTTCAAAAGTTGAATTTTATTTCGAATGTAAATTTACATCATTTTCATAATTAAAAATGCAGTAACAAATTACAAGTAGTAGAATAATATAATTTTCTTAAACAATTAAAAATCTTTTTGTAGGTGTTGTCCTTAAAAAAATCAAAATCAGGTTTATTTCTTGAAGTTAATTTTTTTTTCAATATCACTTGTAGGGATGCATTCACAGACTTTCAAGATTATTTTTACATAATCTTGTATATAAATGCAAAACTTGTTAAAAATATTAAAATATTTTTCAAAGTTGAGTTAACAGTGTTGCTTAATTAAAATCATAAAATATGAAAATTTTTAATTATTACAATTTATCCCCAATTTTTTTTAAATTTTTGTCATTATTTCTCTAATAATTTGAAAATATTTCAAAGTTTTAAATTATTATTCAGCTTTAGTATAGTTATATATGCATTTGATATAGTACGCAATTTAGCTGCATTGATATTTTTCATACGAGTGAATTTCTGTAATTTCTTATGCACTGACGTCCTCTGTATAAGCCATAAGTATCAATAACCTGTTTTCATATATAAAATCTGAATTAAGTATTTTTTTCTTCTTAAGATTTTTAAAGTTTCAGGAGTGACCTCTAAGACTTTTTAATCAACAAGTACATCGTTTATTTGGTAAATCAAATGGAAATGTTTTAATTTATAAGTTATAATTGAATACTATTTAAGTTTTTAAAGAATTTGTAATGATACCAATTTTTATAATAGTGCATTGTCATATTATTAGGCATTTATTTATTGTTTAATTTCGTACTTTTAGTTCAGTTGTTCAGAATATAATTATCCTTGAAAACTTATTGTGTAATGATTACGAATTTCTTGACATTTCAATGCAAATAAAATCCGAGTAAAAACAAAAATTAATAGATAATCTTCAATAATAATAATAAACGAATTTATTACCCGGTTTACTTTCATAATATTATCAGTGTTTTTTATTTTAAATTTACATTAAACGAATATAAATATGTATTACTATATTCACATGTTAGGTATTATCCGTACTATTAATACTGATACTGCGATCTTAGTGAATTACTTAATACATATACATATATATGAACGAATACTGTACATACATAATAATGTTATTATTATTATTCCTAAATCTAAATAATAACAGAAAGTTAATATAAATAATTATTTTCTTTAATCAATGTTAAGTAAAAGTTATTTATTTTCATTAAGTTTCTTTGTATATTTAGGTAAATGGTCAAAGTACTTGGCTTTCCACATTTCTACTTAGAGATTATACTTTGTTAACATTATGTTCACCTCACGTATTGTAAAAAAAATTAGTTTTTTTCGCTAATTTTTCATAATTTTCCCTATTATGTGCACTGTCGATATCGATACTATACTTCGAAAGATATATTATTTGTAAACAAATTGCATAGTAAGAAATAATGTAATTCCTGGCAGATAAAGTGAAACTTATTGAAGTTTCTAAGCTCAATTTTATTTTACAATTATTAAAGATTGAATTTGAGAATTCTAGAAGGAGATAGAAAATATTAATGAATTAAAAAAAAAGAAGACTCTCTATACTGATAAATTAAATTTGTTTAATTTAATAAAATATAACTTTAATTAAGTAAGTATAGGTAAGTATGAAAATTATTTAAAATTTTTTTTAATTTATATTTTTTGGGAAACACTATGATTCATTTAAGTTAAGTTGGAAATTTTTTTTTTTTACAATTAACTATAACAACTTAAAGCTCGGAATTCGAAAATAAAAGTAATTTATTTATATTCCCTTTCCAAAATTGCAGTTCTTTAGATGACAGAATAAACATTATGTTGAATTTGAAATAAAATAATCCATAAAAAATTCAACCTTTATACAAATTAAGAAAATGAAAAAAGTCAGAATTGGCATTGATTCAAATCAAATCATTCTATTTCTCGGTTACGAATCATTCATAAAACTTAAACGTCTTTTATAATAGAATCTTTGTTTTTAATTTAACATATTTAAGATTAAAATTTATGAACTTCGTATTAACCAATTGCGCTGCATAAATAAATTCAAAACTTTGTTTTTCTTATTTTACAGGACTGAAAATTCTTTATTAATTTGAATTAAAAACTATTGCTTCCATTAATAAAGCAATGAACTCCTTATCTCATCATAAGACTCGTGTAATAAATAACAGAGCTAAAAATGCCTGTGTAAACTAAAATTTTAGAATTTCAGCAAATTTTCTAAAAAAAAACAAAATAAGTTGAAGCACAAAGTTTGATTAATAGTTTGAGGTTTGAAAATCTCGGCTACTATAAAACTACGAAATTAAAAAATAAATAATTAGTTTAAAGATTGATTTCGGACAACCAAGTTATATACATTTGAAGAAACTAATCATGAGACACTTTTTTGTAAGTTCATTTTCAAATTTTATTTCGAATTTAACTTACTTCTTCAAATTTTATTTATAAATTAAATTTTTAATTAAATTTTTCAATTTACAGGCAATCATCTCAATTTTAGTAATAAGTTTAGTTTTGACTGAAAGTGCAAGACTTGGCGAAGATTATGTACGTTCTCAAAATTATCAAATGAGTGGAGAAAATTATTATGGAAAAAAGAATGATTTGTGGTCAAACTCACCTAAGAACAACGAACGTGATAGCTCAGAAGAACGAAATCAAGATTATATTAACCGAAGAAGATCAAAAGGATTATCGAAAAGAGTTTGGACTACCAATTCAAATGAAAATTTAAACAACTATAACATGAATCAACATGGAAGACAAGAACGGAACTACGAAAATATGTACGACAGAAGCAATAAACATCATCTTTCTGGATATGAGTACTAAACTAAAATTCATATTCATAGTAATGAAAAAATAATTGTTAAAAAAACCATATAAAAATTTGTATATAATACATAATGTAATAATTTCATTACTTTAAAATAAAATTTGTATTATAAACTATACATATAAATTATTATTTTTATTTTAAATAACTAGCAAAATATTATATTAAATTAGTGGTTCCGAAAACGAAAATTCCGAAAAATATGAAATTTTTAATTAATTAGTTTTAATATTTGTCAAATTATATTATGCTTAAAAAGATTTAGAAACTAATTCCATGTTGCCAATAAATTGATTTCTTCTTTTTTACATGAAACTAGAAATATTCATGTTAAAATAATAATTTCCTTTAATTTCGATTTTTCAATTTATGTTTATTAAGTATCTCTGCGTTACCAAGTTCTACTATTTAGTTTTTTAGTTTTAGGCTTTCAAAAAATTTTAACATATACAAAAAATATACAAACATTTGAAATTTAAAACAAAAAGAAAATATGTTATTGATGCTTAGTTGTTCTTGTTTTAATTTTTATATTTATGAAAATGATTATTAAAAAATGTGTCGTAAATTTTTTACCTGCGCACCTGCACATCTATATTATTACCTCAAAAATGGGCCCCACTTTTCAGACTGTTGTAATCAGCTTCAAGTATGTGTGTCCACAATCCTCCGGAGAAAAATTTTTATTTCTTCTTTTTAGTCAATTTAAAAACGTGGTTTTTAAAACTTTTTTATTTAGTATTTATTTTCTTCTTTTAAGTCAACTAGCCGTCAACCCGTGTTTAGCTACGGACTGATTTAATTATTTTTTACGAAATTTGTGTTTTTAATCATTTCCTTTTTTTGTGTACCAAATTTGAATGAAATCGGACAAACTTTTGAAATCCTTCCTAGGAAAGGTCGCTGGGTAGGAGGCCAATAAAATTTTTGTTACGAAATTTGGGTTTTTAATAATTTCCTTTTTTTTGTGTACCAAATTTGAATGAAATCGGATGAGCTTTTGAAGTGCTCCCACAGAGGAAGTGGCTGGGTAGGAGGACAACAACTTTTTTGTTATGAAATTTGTGTTTAATTATATCCTCTTTTAATGTACCAAATTTCAATGAAATCGGACGAACTTTTGAATTCTTCCTCAAGGGAAGGTCACTGGGTAGAAGGCCAATACATTTTTGTAACGAAATTTATGTTTTTAATTATTTCCTCTTTTTATGTTCTAAATTTGAATGAAATCGGACGAACTTTTGATTGTGAAAATTTGATTGCAAAATTTCGCGGGCAGACAAACAGACAAGAAACTTTTCACATCATGATTAAAGTGGTAGAATATTGCATTGACAAACAGACAAGAAAGTGACTTAATAAAAACGTTGTGTTTTTTTTTTCTTTTTGAAATAATTCTATTTTACTATATCCAGGTATAATCTGTAATTTTTTTAAATAAATACTGTCTTTTCAAATTGTTTACAAAATAGACGATAAAAATGATAATTTATCCATCCACATATTTCGTAGCTAGCTGCTATTGTTTTGGTGTATAAAATTTAAGATGGAGACATGAATAACTTACAAAAAAATGACTTAATATTTCTGACCCCCCCCCCCCCCATGACTTCATTCTGCGTACGCCACTGAGTTAATTATAGTACATTCGATCGAGCTGCTTTAATGCATTATCTATCACCGACTACGAGTCGATGTGCAAAATTTCATCTGCAGATGATCTTCTTAAATTTGGGGACAAATTTAAAGGATTTGAAAAACACAACCCAAAGTTTTTATTATAAATTCTTTATACGGTAGACCCACCCCCTTCCCGTCATCCGATTGAGCTGAAATATTCCTATAATGTATTTTCATCGATGTGCGAAATTTCTTCTCGATCGCATGACGGGGAGACCCATTTCTTAAATTTGGGGTAAACATTCAAATAAATTTGTTTGGACCTATCTCTTAACTATTCTATAATATATTAATCTATACACCTTTACATGCAATGTGACATAATGTTAAATGTTGTTTGTAGAATTATTGTCAAAATATTCCCAATAAGACTTACGAAAGCTTTAAAACAAAAAAAAAATTTCTAACAAGTCACTAATTTTTAAATTTTTTTTTATACCACATCCTGGTTAAAATTATAATGTATATTATAGATTAGTATTAAAAATTACTTTAAACATTTCATTTATAATTTACATCGGTAATTAAATACCTACTAAGTACGTTATAAAGTTTCTATGAAATTCTCATCATTTTATATTTATACAATTTATAATTTAATTATTCAGATTTTTATTTTAATAAATAAATTTAATATTCTTGACAAAATCTAATTAAAAATGTTATTATATATGTGGATGTATAATTTTAAAATATATGATTTAGTTTTTTAATCCAGAAATAATATCATCAATCGAAATATGTATATTTGACCCAAATGAATATACGTATAGAAATAATTAACAACAGTTGTGTTGTGAGTAAACAACATTATCAATTTTCATTTTATGTCATGAAAACTAAGGAATCAGATTATAAAGTTAAACAAAGTGTATATCAATTTTGTCTTAGAAATATAATATTTAATACCCTGGGCTATGATCTCTTTTCAGATTACTATATTAGATATTAGTACACTGAGGAGCTGGTGATCACATCATAAGTAGAATTAAATTTAAGATTTGTAGACAATTAAAAAGAAAAGGTTCATGAAATAAAAATTGGGAACTAATTTCTATTTAGGCAGATCAATAGTAAATAGTATTAGATGGTCTTATTATGATAAGTATAAGCATTGATTAAGAATACATAGATTCTTAGCTTCATACAACATTATTTTTATGTATTCTTAATCAATGGTATAAATTATTATCGTGGTTATCACACATAGTTCATATCACATTATTCTAAATTGTTTCATTTAATAAAGTTAAGATTGTATAAATGTACACTTACTTTTCTACTAATATATAATAGAAATAATAATATATTTTTTTTATATTTACCAAAGATAATACTAGATTGACAGATTGTGCCAAAAAATTAAATACGTTGTATTTATAAATTATTTACTTTAATTCCCACTATTAAAGATGGAAAGTAGGAAAAAATTTATCAATATTATAAAATTTATAATTCATTAGATTTCAAATTTTCACTATTTATTAACATTGAAAAATGATAAGAAAATCAAAAAAAAAAAAAAAAATTACATAATATTCAAGTTACATTTATTATTTATTATTATCATCATCCTTATTTTGATCTTGGACTTATAATAATGCAATATTAATTGATTACTTCATTTCTTAGTTAATATTTAAAGTTTTACTATTTTAATCAATATATACTAAAATATACATAATAAATTTAAAGGAGGCATCATAAAATATGCTTTACATATAAACGTAGTATTTTAGCAGAATAATTATATATGTATTAATAAATGTACATTATTGTGAAATTTTTTGAAGTCATAAAATATTGTACAAGCCTGAACTTTATAAGTTTCAAAATTCTGTTCCGACCCGTTTTATTTTTTATGTCTTTATTTTGAACGCTGTAAGTGGCCGTTGAATGAGAAACATGGTCGTTAAAGATGAGAATGTGAAAAGCTAGAAATTTTAATTTTTTTACGAGACCTTTGATGAAAAAAAAAATTTTCACAAGTCTGTCATATTTCCCTATAACTTTTCAATTTTATGCACAATTAGAATTTTCTTTTGAATAATGTTCTATGAAAATTTAATTCAAGGAATATATTTTTTATCAGTTTTTTTTTTCAAAACTTGTTCTTAGGAACTATAACTGTTTGTTGTTTTAATATTATTATTATTATTTTTTTGTATATATATATTATTTTTCTTATAAAAGCAGAATAAAAATCATTAATTTAGCCAGTCAATAAATTTTAATAGAATTAAATAGACAAATAGAATATTAAAAAATAAAAAATTCATAATAAATAAATTGAAAAAAAAAAAAAATGGCAAAATTTATGGTAAGAGTTGAATCCTATTGTTTTTCTTTTTTGATGATGAGCATAAGACTTGTTTGTTTTGCTTGCAAAAAACTAAACATAATCGGTACTTGAAACCGGTCTTTTTTTTTTAAATCCTGTCCGCTAAAGAAATTTTGTTCTTTCGATCAAAAATAAAAATTGTTTAATCATCCATCAAAAGGGATAAAGAAATTATTCAGTTTTAAATAAATAAAAACTAAAAATATTTTCAATAATATTTTTAAATATAAAATGATTTCGCTTTCAAGTTCACTTTGTCCATTATTGAGCAAACCTTTCTCAGGATACTCGCAAGAAGCTATTTGTATGTATATAAAATGTTAATAATGGAAAAAAAAATATTTTTAATCGTACTAAAAATAAAATGTTTTCTCTATCGACTTTAATTCTTCCATAAATATACTTGCAACGGACATTGCATAATTTATGTTCTGGCGGAAAGTGTTATTTTTATTATTAACAACGTTTTTATCAAGTCACTTTCTTGTTTGTTTGTCTGTCCACGAAATTTTGTAATCAAAATTTAGACCATTTTCCGACAGCTCCGAAACTTTTAATATAGCTCTGAACCCGATGAAAATGCAATATTCTACCACTTTAATCATGATTTGAAAAGTTTCTTGTCTATTTGTCTGCCCGCGAAATTTTGCAATCAAATTTTCACAACCAAAAGTTCGTCCGATTTCATTTAAATTTGGTACATTAAAGGAGGATCTATATTATTACCTCAAAAATGCGCCACACGTTTCTAGTTATAGACTGTTGTAATCAATTTCAAGTATGTGTGTCCACAATCCTCCGGAGAAAAATTTTTATTTTCTTCTTTTTAGTCAATTTAAAAACGTGGTTTTTAAAACTTTTTTATTTAGTATTTATTTATAATTTTAAATTAACTATAATAATGCTGTTTTATTCTTAATAATGGATTGTCTAATAAACTACATTATTAAGTATTTAATATTTATTAACATACAATTTAATTTATTTCAGTGGTTTTTGATGGGATAAAATATTCTAGCATGCAATAATTATATATAAAATTATAACTTAAATAAACAAATAATAAGCAATTAATAATTTCATCTGAATTTCAAATTTATTGACTGGGAACCGTGGGAATATAAAATTTACTTAAATCTTTTTATTTTCCTGGAAATTTCCATTGCATTTGGCTGATCTCTACGAACAAGCCATACATTTTCCTTTCTTTTTCTTTTTCTTTATAATGTACGGTTGTTCAAAAGTAAAGTTCGAAATAATATTAATTAAAATAAAAAAAAATTTATTTTATTCTGTTTTTGTGGCATAGCAAAATTAAAACAAAGTTTTGTGTCTTTTAAATTTCCAGTTCATTTTTGCATTTTTGATGGCAACAGCTTTTGCCCATCCATATGGTTCATATGGTTCAGGTAGTTCACAAGGTGGTGGGATAAAAAGCTCCGTTTCACCAGGCGGTGGATCACATGGTGGCTTAAGTGGAGGCGGTTTTGGTGTTGGTACACATGATGGAGGTCATGGTGGTGGTGGTGGAGGAAGCGGTTTTGGTGGCGGCAGCGGATCACATGGTGGAGGAAGCGGTTTTGGTGGCGGCAGCGGTTTACATGGTGGAGGAAGCGGTTTTGGTGGCGGCAGCGGTTTACATGGTGGCGGTAGCGATTTTGGTCGCGGTAGTGGATCACATGGTGGAGGAAGCGGTTTTGGTGGCGGTAGCGGTTTACATGGTGGCGGTAGCGATTTTGGTGGCGGTAGTGGTTCACATGGAGGTGGTAGTGGTTTCGGAAGTGGTTCACATAGTGGTCATGGCTTTGGAGTTCAAGGAGGCGGTCGTAGTGGTGGAGGAGGTGGTCATAGTGGTGGAGGCTTTGGAGATCAAGGTGGTCTAGGTGGTCTTGGTGGTCAAGGAGGTCATGGTGGTCTTGGTGGTCATTCTGGTGGTGGTAAGATTAACATTTTTTTATTAAAATTTGAATTTTATTCGGCGACGTCGGTCCGCCCAATGTGATGTATGAGGTTGTTTAATGTTCCAAATACTGTAATTTTTTGTTGAGTTAAACATTTATTTTGTAACGAAACACACAAAAGTTATGTAAAAAATTACATGATACGAAAGTTTAATTGATGTTATGACATACGAAAAAAATTGCTACAACAAACTTTCGTATCTTCCTTCATTTAGAAAATGTTAGAAATCGAGATCTCAGAAAAGAATATTATTTTCGCATGAATGTTAGTAATTAATGAATAAAGTAAAAAAACGATAATTTATCGTTAAAAATAAAATTTTCTGAATCATGACAAGAATCATACTCGACTACAGCCGAGTAATCGAAGAAAATATTAATTATTCACTCTTTATCTTTTTTTAAATACAATTAAAAAATCTTAAAAAAATTATCGAAAAATTTATAATTCTTTAGGACATGGACACTCAAATACAATTGATAGCGGATTTAGTAATCCAGGATTTGGTGGTGGCCATGGATCACATGGTGGTGGTGGTGGTGGTGGTGGTGGGGGTGGTGGTGCTGGTGGTGGTTATAAACGTCATGGATATTAATGATTGGCATCACTTGTTCTGGTTATATTGTGATTTTATACATTTATACATAGTATTTAAAACTGAATATTATTTTAAATAATAATAAATACATTTTTAATCGAAAAATTTGTTTCAATTTCAACTTACTATTGCAATTATTATTATTAATTTTTGAAATAGGAATTAGTTCTGTTCTGTATCAAAATTTTAATCCGTTTGTATTTAGAACGGCAAAATTTGTAATGAAAATTCTAAATAATCTGCATTTATATTATTTTGTATGCGCGTTATGTTTAAATGTATCAACATACTTAATGTACATTATACATATATTTTAAAATCATTGACATCAAATAAAAAATAATATTATACACGTATTATATATACATATTAATTAAATTGTATATATATAAGACAGCATAAAAAAAATGTCAGGCACAATTTTATACCATTTTTATTCCTTATATTAACGTCCATCGCATTAACAAATTTTATTATTAAATTTTAAAAGTATTCTAAAAATAAGTAGATGCATGTGCGTACATATGAATTGTAAGCAGAACAGGTTGTTTTTATGGGAATTCCCAATGTGAAAATGCTTATTTAAAAGATAATTGCATAAATATATATTATACCTTATACCTATAAAATTAAGATGCAATATTAATGTTAAGTGCAAAACTAAAAATGCCATAATGTGAAAATAAATGCATAAATAAATAGCAATAAAAAAAGTATAAAAATAAACATTGCCAATCAAGAAAGCACATCTTTTAATAAATATTTTATGCTATTTGCGATCAATATATTTTTTTTTTTTGCCCTTGAACAATAAAATTGTATCAAGTTCAAGAATTTACCATACGAAATTTTCCTCAGAGCATTTTATACATATATGTATTATATATTATGCTGTTAATATAACATAAGTGTTTTAATTGATTTATGGAATTAAAATACATTGAATTAAAATTAATAAATTTTCAATAGTAGATACATTTTTATTAAAAATTATTATAAATTTCCAAGTTGTGCTTATAAATATAACAAATAATTTTAAGGATTTTAATTTTTCATTTCATTCTGGTTTTATATAATGTAACTATAGTGTGCAAAATATATGTCAAGAATAATATAAAATATTTATATTACAATCACGTACCATGCTAGTATTTTAATAAACTATTCCAGACATTAATTTAAGTTGAACCGGCCGGCCGGCGCTTATTTTCATGCTATGAATAAATTAAAATAAATTAAACTAAATTTTTTAAAACACTGCAGTCTACGTTTTATTTTTCATGACGATATAATTTGAATCATATTTGAAATATATGGAATATCTGAAATAACGTCAAGAAAATTAAGAAAATTAAGAAATTAAGAAAATTATTAAGCCACATATAGGTACATAAACTTTAAATACCTCCAAAAATTAAAATAAATTTCTTTTTTTTTTCGTAAAATTTTCTATTCACTTCTATTCAAAACAATATTGATAGAGCACTGGGAAAGATCTGCTGTTATAATGAAATTCAATAAACAAAATTATTTCACTGAAATTAACATTTGATAAAAAACGAAATAAATATTTTTGTATACAAGTTTATTTCTTATGTATATTTTTTAAAAAGAAATTAATATTATGTTGTCAATTTTAAAAATTATATTTAACCCCAATAGCCAAATGATCGACGACCCCATCCCCCATAACCACCATAACCGCCATATCCCCGATAGCCGCCCCACCCACCCCAACCACCACCATAATATCTTCTTCCACCCCAGCCCCCCCAACCACCATATCCTCGACCACCATATCCACCCCAACCCCACCCGCGGCCCCATCCCCAGCCAGTTTCAGAGCTATCTAATGTTTCTCCGGGTTGTTGTTCACCAGTTGCTGCAGCTTCATCTTGAACCGCTTTACCATCTAATTGAATTGGTTGCTCTCCAATATCTTGTCTCACATTAACAGGATTATTTTGAAATTGATCAACAATTTGTTCCAAAGCTTGAACACCAACCAGCAATAATATTGTCAGGATTAAAAGCTGTAAAAAAATTATTGAAACTTTTAAATTAGAATTTCTTAAACTTCGCAGAGTTCATTCTTTTTCTGGAAGGTCATTGAAGTCCATTTATTTGGTTTGAAACAAAAAAACGATATTAAAAATATTTGAAACAGAAGAAATTACTTAAAGGTTTTATTTTTCTAGAAAATAATTTAATCAGTTTAGACTTTAAAAAATTTGATCTCTATCGATTTTTTTAGTAGTGTCTTTTTTAATTAACCAACTGATAGTTTTTAGATTAAAATTTACAAACTTTTTTTTAATTTATTTTTCTATTTTGGGAACTATTTTCATCTTATTAAAGAAAGTTCCCTTGATTTGCACTAAAAGCTGCAACTTCTTGAGACCTTTTAAAAATTGAGTCAATTGTCACATACTTGAACCAATTGCTCTTAAGCCTGTATATATGTAATTATTATTACTATCTTGATTTTGAAATAGTTGTATTAAAACTCAATGTGTATTTTTGCCAATTTAACTTAGAAACTTATTTAATAACTTTTCTTTTAATAATTTTGTTTTCTTTAACGTTAGAATTACAATTATTTAAGAAATTGCTTGAATTTTTAATTTGTCTTTTCAATCAAGCTTCCAAATTTTGAATTAATTTTGGATTTACAAGTATAAGATTACAAATTTTATCAATATTTTGTATAATATTTAATTCACATTCATATATACCTTCATGATCATTTTTATGGTATATTTCTTTTTATATTATTTTATTAAATGTATTAAAAATTAAAATTTATATTACAAAAAAAAAATTATGTTAAAAATTCTTTATTCTGTTGTTCTAATCCTGAGTATTTCTGATTATAAACTGATCTAAGGAATAATTGAAGCCCTGTTTTTATATATAATTTTGTTAAAGGATTGCGGTGAATTTAATGGTAAACATAAACAAAATAAACTTAAAGTATATTTTCACAAGAAATAAAAAATGAAAAAAAAAAAATTAACTAGAATAAGAATAAAGAAAATATAAAGATATTTGTTTATATATATTATTTTTACCATAAAAATGTCATTAATAAATAAAACGTATACATTAAATTTATGCAAAGTTGAATACACTTTTATTCTAGTATTCAGTCTCGGATCTAAACCAATTTTAAACCCAATTGTTTTTGTTAGGTTCTGAATTTTTTTTTGGTCTTAAAAGATTAATAAGATACTGATTGGAATGAAAATTTAATGAGATTTCAAAAAACTAGATTTCGATATTTGTATATTTTTAAGAGACTAATTAAAAAATTTCTTATTCGTGGTTTACTACATACATATTTTTGCTAACATTAATCCCCAACGGATACGCAATATTTAATTTTAAATTGGTGTAATATTGATTCCATATGTATAGAAAATAAATACATACTTTTTTTTTTACTCAAGATCTTTGATTTGTATATCTAAAATTAATTCTTTTAAAACAATAATTGTCCTACAATTTTAAATGCTTGATTGGTTGGTGGTACGTTGCTTTTTGTCTCAAAACAGCATATAGGTAAATGGCATTTTTTATTTAAAATTAATAACTAGATTTTTTTTTTTAATTGAGGGATAGTAAAAGTAACAAAAAAACTTATAACCATGTAATAAAATGTTATAAAAGTCTTAAAAAATAGTCAGTAAGAAAATAATAAAAAAGAATATAGCAATATGTAAATTTTAGATATATTTATTGAAAGAAAACATTTCAGTATGTTCAAAAAATCAAGATTGTTCATATATAATTATGGCAAACATACTAGTTTTTGCTTAAGTATCAAACTAAAATTTTTTTTTGACAAATCTATGTATTTTTGAAATAATCACTAATTGTGTGAATTTTTGATATGTTACAACTTTAGTTTTTGTTTAATAAAAACACATTACAGAGATAAAGGCATATAGTCTTAATAAAATCACATAATTTTTGTATTTAAAATTTAACACCTTTTTATTATTTAAATATATTTAATTAAAACCGTTTTTAGAACTTGAATTAATAAGTCTGAAGGGATCGATTTTTTACATTGTCGCAGTCTTAAAAAGGGTGCTATTAATTAAATATTGTACTAGATTTAAGAACGGTAGTCACCTATAGGATTTTGTAAAGGGGACTATAAAATTTGAATAATCATTATTGGAACGAAAGAAAACTGTACAGACGTTTTATGAAAACTAAGAAAATTAATAAAATCGAACTAATTATAAAATAAAATCAAGCCGTTTAATTAAAAAGAAGACGACAGAATTTCAGAAGTGGGATTCGCAGACCAATTTTACTCCAAGAAAAAATGGATTATTCAGTAGACCGAATTTGTGAAATAATTGGAGTACCGCCACCTGCCAATCGATCAACTGAGGTGCCGCCATTTTCCATCCGGCCAACTGGGACAATACCAAAGGAAAAACAACGAATTACAGAATCCGATTATTCTGCCGGTCGCCCCTTATCATTATTTGGAAGACATGAACAATTAAATCCATTTTTGCCAGATAAACCAGCATTTAAAGATGCTTCAGTTATGTTAAAGAATTTGTCATCAATTAAGCCAGGGGAGCACCAGATCCCAACGCTCAATAATACAGGTGAATCACAATTTTTATTTTCAGAAACCGTAAAGTCCAACCAAGAAAAAATGCAAGAACTCCGCGTCGCTCAAGAGCGCCGCTTCGCTCAAGAACGCCGTTTCGCCGAAGAACACCGACTCGCTGAAGAGAGCCGACTCGTTCACGAATGTGCATCCGGATTTGAATTACTCCAACAGAAATGGGAAAAGTGGGAAAAGCGAAATTCGAAAAAATAATGAGGATGAAGAAATCGTAAGTAATTTTAATAATATTTTAAACATTGATTTTGACATTAAAGATCATATTCAGAATTCTGTTGATGTAGGTGATCAACATACCGATTATAGGGATATACAGGGTTTTTACAATATATATAATAAATTTTGTGATTTAAAAAAACCTTTGACTCCCCTAATTGAAATGGAAATGAAAATTGAATTAAAACAACCGACAGATTTTTATGCCAATCCAAAAAAACTTTCCGTACAAGAAAAACAAGCAGTTAGCGAAATTATTGAGGATTTGTTAAAGCAAGGTATTATTCGTCCGTCTAACTCGCCGTACACGAGTAGAATAGTTTTAGTTAAGAAAAAATCGGGACAATTTAGAATGTGTGTCGATTACCGAGTTCTAAATAAAAACACAGTCAGGGATCGGTTCCCCTTACCCGTTATTGAGGATCAATTGAGTAAAAAGTTCTTTTCTTTAATCGATCTTAAAAGTGGGTTTCATCATGTGAAAATCAAAGAAGAGTGTTGCAAGTACACTTCATTCGTCGTACCGTCTGGTCAGTTTGAATATGTTCGTATGCCATTTGGACTAGCTAACGCGCCGTCCGTTTTCACTCGCTATATAAATGAAATTTTCGATCCTTTGACCAAAACCGGAGAAATAACAACATACTTCGATGATATTTTAATATCTAGTGAGACAAAACTTGAACACTTCGAAAGTTTAAGGAAGGTTTTTGAGGTTATTTCTGCGAATCATTTACAAATTAATGTCAATAAATGTAAGTTTATGAAAACAAGTATTGATTTTCTGGGTTATGAGGTATCTGAAAAGGGAATCAGTCCGAGCCAACAGCACACCGAAGCGATTAGAGACTTTCCCTTGCCACGTAATATTCATGAAATGCACCGGTTTGTTGGTTTAGCTTCATATTTCCGGAAATTCATTCAGAATTTCTCAGTTATTTCGAAACCATTGTACGATTTACTCAAACAAGACACGAAATTTGAAATAACTCAACAACACTTAGACGCTTTTCAATTAATTAAATCTAAATTAGTAGATAAACCTGTATTGAGTATTTACTCACCTCATTCTGAAACTGAACTTCACACCGATGCGAGTAAAAATGGATTTGGGGCTGTACTGCTTCAACGTCAAACTGATCTGAAAATGCATCCGGTAATGTATTTCAGCAAAAGAACGACAGAAGCAGAGTCTAGATACCATTCGTATGAATTGGAGGCTTTAGCCATAGTTAGTGCTTTGGAGAGGTTCCGAATATATTTACAGGGGATTCCTTTTAAAATTATCACTGATTGTAATTCTCTGAAACTGACTATGAGCAAAAAGGATTTGAACCCGCGAATTGGAAGGTGGGCTTTGTTACTGGAAAATTATAACTACGAAATTGAACATCGCAACGGGTTGCGAATGAAACACGTTGACGCACTCAGCCGTGTATATAATATCTATGAGTTGAACGAACATGTTTTCGATATGACCCTTGCTGCGGCTCAAAACAAAGATGAAAATGTACAAAAGATTAGGAATAGATTAGCTAATCAGGAAAACGACTTACCTTACGAACTTAGAGAGGGTTTATTATATCGGAAAGAGAAGAATAAGCTTTTGTTCTATGTACCTCTTGACATGCAGGGTAATATTATAAAGTCGTGTCACGAAATAGGGCATGTAGGGATAGACAAAACGATTGAGCTTATCAAACGGGTTTACTGGTTTCCAAATGTTAAAGAAAAGGTTAGTAATTTTATAAAAAACTGTCTTAAATGTGTTGTGTATAATAAGCCACAAGGACGGAAGGAGGGTTTCCTTCATAATATAGATAAGGGAAAATTGCCGTTTAACACTATACATGTAGATCACGTGGGGCCATTAAATGTATCTAAAAAGGGGCATAAACATATTCTTGCTGTTGTGGACGCTTTTACCAAATTTGTTAAGCTTTACGCTGTAAAAACAACTAACACATCTGAAGTTATAAAACATCTCAGCTCTTATTTTCAAAACTATAGTATACCAAAGCGGTTGATATGTGACAGGGGTACTGCATTTTCTTCAAAAGCGTTTACCAACTTTATGGAACTAAAACAAGTTAAATGTGTTTTTAATGCTACTGCTTCACCACAGTCGAACGGTCAAGTAGAACGTATTAATGGAATATTTATACCTATGTTGAGTAAACTAACTAATGACACTAATGAATGGGATAAAGGTCTGTCTGGATGTGAATTTTCAATTAATAATACGATAAACCGTTCCATTGGAACAACTCCTAGTATGGCTTTATTCGGGGTTAATCAAAAAGGGATGGTTGATGACTGGGTCAGAATAGAGTTAGAGGAAGTGAATGGTGAATGTGATTCAAGGGACTTGAGTGTAATAAGGAATGATATAGAAAGTATTAATAAAAGTCAACAAGAGAAATATAAACGTACATTTGATAAAAAACGGATACCTGCTGTTCAATATGTAGTTGGCGATTATGTCGCTGTTCCTAATAAAGTTGTAGAGCCTGGTATAAATCGTAAACTATTACCCAAATATAAAGGTCCTTATATAGTAAAGGCTGTGTTGCCTAATGATCGGTATGTTGTGTCAGATATAGACGGTTATCAACTAACACAGAAATCGTTTCAGGGGGTATTTGCAGCCTCAGATATGAGGAAATGGGCATTTGACCCAAATGTAGTTATCGAATCGAATAGGCAGTTTGAAATAATTAACTCGGGGGCGAGTTGTGTCAGGATGGACGAACTGTCGCAGTCTTAAAAAGGGTGCTATTAATTAAATATTGTACTAGATTTAAGAACGGTAGTCACCTATAGGATTTTGTAAAGGGGACTATAAAATTTGAATAATCATTATTGGAACGAAAGAAAACTGTACAGACGTTTTATGAAAACTAAGAAAATTAATAAAATCGAACTAATTATAAAATAAAATCAAGCCGTTTAATTAAAAAGAAGACGACAACATTATAAAAATTATAAAAAAATTTCTAAATATAATTTAAAAATATATGTAGGTACATAAAATACTAAAGAACCTTTTACATAATTGCGAATACGCGGAGGACTCCTATTTACTACCTCACCCTATTTTTATATTAATCTTTATATACGGTGAACATTTATTTGCAAGCAAACACCAAGGCAATGAAAAAACATAAATTTTTTTATTATAATTATTTAATAATTATCTAATAACAGGAAAGTAATTTTAATCCTTATATATTGTTAAAATATATTGCTAGAGCATAAGTTATATCACATTGGACACTGAATTTATTTAAAGCATGTTTAAACAAATTAAAACCAACAAGATAAGTTTTTCGAGTTTAAAGAGAAAAAAACAAGAAAAATGTAATTTTGTCACTCTAATCTTTCTTTTTTTGACCTATATTTAATTCCAAGCTCCATTTTTTTTTTTGAGGGGGATCGATTCCTCATCGAATTCTAGTCCAAGCATAGTTATTAAAAGAAATTATTATTAACAAAAATAGTGTTTTTTACTTCAAATAACTTCAAAATTAAAACCACAAAAAAATTTGTAAATATTGAATTGGGAAAATTCACGCTACCTACAAACATATATTTTTTATGATTTTTCTTTTATATACATTGATTTGAATTCACCATAATAAATTATATATAAATTAAGAAAAGCAATATTGTCTGTTTCGATGTTTCGATTTTAAAATATGTTCTAAATATAATTAGTAACATTATTATATTATTGTATTAATTTCTTCTTTACTTAATTAAAAATAATTCCATGTTAAAAAATTTTATTCAATATAAGGGTTTTGTTACTACTATTTAAAGAAAGGATTTTGCTATCTATCACACACAATATTAACTTTTTCCAGTTATCATCGCTAACGAAACTTTGAATACAAAAAAGATTTATGAATCTTTTAGGTCTGACAAAATCATGCAATGTACTATTTTTGTTAACTAATAACATACCAAAAATTTATTATTTCGATATATTATGTAAATATTAATAACTATATACATATGTATAATCCGATTATCGAATTCTTAAAAAAAAAGAATTAGTCAATTTTCTTTAAATGTACAAACTTAACCCAAATTATATTCATTTTCTTAGAACATGATATTAACGTTATTTGTTTTGATGATCCTATTTATATATAAAATGTAAAATTATTATTCTTTAAAAAAAATCAATTAAGTTCAATTATCGCATGAATTAAATTCATTTAATTTAAAAAAAAACAAATTTTTTTTTGTATCATTTCATAAAGAAAGTAATTTTATTTTAAAAAATTTATGGTTTAAAATTTGAGGTGCCATGGTTTATAAGCCGTAATTTACTTAGTCTGAAGAAATTTAAATTTGCATAGGTTAATATTAAATTATAAATTTTGTGCGTCATTCATTAAAAACTTTATTAGCACCCGATTTATTTTTTATGTATTCAAAATTACCACATGTGAAATTCAATACAATATACGTAATATGTAAATGCTACTTATTGGATTAATATTGCTCGATTTGTTATTCTAACAGAACAGAAGTAATTTTTCTCTCTTCTTTCTTTTCTATTGCATTCGTCCTGTGTTTCTGATATTTTATTTTTCATTTAGATATTTTATAATGTAATACTGTAAGTTTTATGTAAATTAAATAAATACCTGAAATTTTAAGATGTTGGAAACGATTTTTTTTACCAATATAAAACAAAATATATTTATTTAAATAAAATTTAAGCTTTTAAGACTAAAGTACATCATTATAATTTCTTAAAAGAATAATTAACTTTTTGTGTCTACAGATTGATATAATCCTTTTAAAATAATTTTAAAATCTTCAATGATTGCATTAACATTAAATTTTAATTTTTCATTTTCGCTAATATGAAATCCATTCACTTCTGATAACTTGAAATCTATAAATTCCTTTGTTTCAGGTCTCCATAAGACTAAAATCTCTTTCCCACCACAAGGATTATAAAAAAAGATGGCAAAAATATTATACGCTTCCTGAAAAGAAAATAATTATAAATTCTTTCTGCTTAATTGAAGCTTTGGGGAGAATTATAAAGGAAAAATTAAAAAAAAAACCGCCTTTGGAAAAGTTGTTTCAACCAAGAGCTCAATTGGAAGAATACGTTTTTTAAAATGTTGGAATCGTTTTTTTTAATAATAATTTATTAATTATTCTTCACTAATGAGACACAAGAAATCACAAGGAAACGCTTGTTAAAGATCACAAGGAACCGCTTGTTAATTCATCAATTTAATTTTAACTAAATAAAAAGAATATAAAAATCTTACTCTTAATGTACGTAAGGCTTTCTCGATTGGATTAAAGCCAGTAGATGGAATTGTTGCATCAATTTTTCTATCTACATTTGGATCAAAATCGTGAGCAAGGCAAGTTTGCACCAAATCTGTTTTTAAATTTATTACAACATCATAACCATCTAAAGAAGGTATAAATAAATCTTCAACCATTAAAATTTGTTTCAATTGAAAGCACGGTTCAATTAATAATAATGCATGACGCGCCAACATAATAACTCTTCCTAAAATTTCATTAGTAGGTGATCTCTTACACCAAATTTCTGACTTCTTATTGTCATACGAAGTAACAATGAAAACTGGAGGAAACTTGTTGCGCTCGGCTTGAAATTGATATTCCAATTCGGTAATTTCATTTGAAACAATTTCATCATTAAGATTTAACATGAAAAATTCATTTTCAAAATCTGTGTTAGCTAAAAATTTTAAAAATCTTAAAAATCCTGTTTGAGGTTGACATGGATTCACGAATGAACTCATTTTGAAAAATTGGTAAGCAATTAAAAGTTCTGTACAATCATCCGGCCATAAGTGGTTATCGATAAGTTGGGAATATAGCCATCGTTTGGCTATCATTACTGTTGGACCATATGCAGGTGAGTTTTGATAAAGTCCATGTAAATTACTTGTAATTTTCGGTAAAATTATTAAATTTTTTTCAAAATCAAAGCTTTCTTTAGTGTCATTATAAGTTATAATGCCTTTAGAGTTTATTTCCTTTTTTAAAAGACCAAATTCTTTTTGATGACTTATTTCTAAACAAAATACGAAACCATCTTTTAATACATAAATACCATCAATGCTTCCTCTGGTTTCCAGTTTAAATTTTTCTCTTAACGATTGACTTATTTGTAAGTAAAATGCTATTTTAAGCCTCCTAAATGCATTTAACTCACCGGGCCATTTACCACTAGCACCTACGACAAACAAAACAAAATTTATGAATTACATAAAAACTTAAAAAAATTCTAATAAAGTTCTTAAAGCATACGAATCTTATTTACCCAGTTGAATAACACCTTTAATGGTTTTATAAGATTGAAAATATATTTTATTTTCAACATCTTTATAAACTCGTGCTTGAGGCAATGTAGGTACTGGATCACAATATCGAAGAACACTTGACACACCTTGTATTGATATAATTTCTAATGGTAAGTCTGTTAACGATCGCAGTTTCTTTCCGAGATCATCAAAACTTTTTATTACTTCTAAGGCAGTATTCTCTGCATCATTATCCCCATTTTCAAAAACCAAAAATGTTTTGTCGATTTTGAATGACAAATCAAACTGGTCAGCTAGATATGTAACGTTATTAATGTTAAAATGATGATTTAGCAAATGAGTTACAATTTCCTTAACAATGAGCCGTTTTTTGCATAAATGATCACTAGGTGAACCCCAAACACATGCTTCTGTGATTGAACCATCTTGGAAACGACGAAGCTCTGATTTACTACCCCAGAATTCACGAAAAGAATCAGCTTCTTTTTCTTCGTTAGCTTGTGGTCCTTTATTTAAAATTTGTAAGGCCGTATCAAAATTTAATACTAATCCTATTCGTAGACTTTTTGTTGGAAGGGGAGGTTCAACGCACAAATCCCAACACAATGAAGAATTTTCGATTGGTGTTAAAAATAAAATTCGATCACTTAATCCTTTACGAATGATGCTGAAAAGTACAAAATTAATTCAATCTCAATTGAAACTAAAATAAGATAAAGATTTTACTTTGTAATTAATTTTAGTGCAATTGGAAACCAGTATCCTGCATAGTTTTGCTTTTCAGCCTTAGACTGGATTTTGTTCATTAGATTATTTAAATCATCTTCATGGTCAACTCTAAAATTAATTCAAAAATATAATTACAAAGAAATAACTTTAATATAAGTTATTAAAATGCAAGTTAAAAATTGCATATTAAAAATTTAAATATTGGTTCAAAGTTAAAACTACATTCACAAAATTAATTGCATCCAAATGACACATACCCAAAAATATGATCAAATTGTGCGTATACAGGGAAATTTATCATAAACAATTGCTGAAAACTATTTATTTTATAATTATTTAATAGTTCAATTGCTCTAGATGATTCAAATTTCAATCTCAAATAATTGTCCATTGATAAGTTTGCACAGAAATTCAAAAATCCTGTTGAATCTATGAAGACAATATCATAGCTAGAATGCATTTGATCCAATGTTGGTTGATTTGATTCTAAATCGTTTTTTTCACATAAAGTAATGCCTTTTCCATCCTCATTCCAGAGGCTCGCAGCTGTAAAATAAAGTGAGAGTCGATTAGGATATCGAATAATAATAATTTAAATAAAACATAAATAAAAGTTTTAAGCAATAAGATACCTTGAATTTGTCATACATTTAGTTTCAACTATGTTTAATAGCAACATTACTAAAACTTACCTAAATTAATCCATATATTTCTTGTTATTTGATAACTGCTCATATTCGAATGTATTTTCTTCTGCTTAAATAACCATACCGAAAATGCTGTAATGATCAAATTGGTAATACCAACAAATCCTTCACTCAATTGTCGTTGTCTCAACCAAATTTTAATTAAAATTAAACCCTCTTGAAGATTTTTATTCTTAGAAATAATATCGCTTAAATATTTTTCATTACTTTCCATTGTCAAATCAAATAAAAAATTTGCATTGTAATTGGGACTAGAATATAAAATTTCATCTTGTGTCACTTCCTGATCATTGAACAAACTTTCACGAATATTACTGTTCCAGGGAACAAATCGATTCAATTTAAATGAGGCTTGTTCAGCTGCAATGAATATTCGAAATTTTAATTTCTTTCTCGAAGAAATTTCTAAAATTGGCTTGTAAGGATTACTTCGATACTGGGTAAATTTTAGGTCTCCAAAATTTTTCATTTTTTTAGCTAAATAAGTTAAATATAAAGCTCTTTTTTGATCATAAATTAAATTTAAATAATCATTTTTTTGAAATGATTTCGCTGGCATTAGAACACAAAGATCACAAATCAATTCGGGACCTATTAAAGTTCCCATTGCTTGAGAACCAATTAAAAAAGCTGGTTTTTCTGGTTTCAAAAATTGAAAATAAAATTTACGATCCGAAAATTTTGATAAATTTATAGGAATTTTAAAATTTTTCAACCATTTCAATTTTGCAAATTCTTCTTTCTCATTTTGGGATTTCAAATTCTTTAAAAAATCATTAAATTTAGTTACAAATTCTGAAATTTCTTTTTGATATTTATCTTTAATTTTTAATTCTTTTAACATTTCATCGATTTGCATTCGAAATAAATTTGAATGGAATAAATTTTCGGTTTCTTTCAATTGATTGATTTCTTCAACTGTTGGTGGTTTATAAAGTTTATTCAATTCAATTTCAGTTTCTGTAGTTTTCAATTTCTTTTTATTTGTTTCAATTGAAAACTTCTTTCGTTTTTTCTCAACTGGTGAAGGTGATTTTTCCACAAAATTTTCCTCTTTCTCCGAAAATTCATCATCAGATTCACTTTCACTTGCATCAGAATCACTTTCACTTGTTCCATTTTCAATCATTGAATCATAAATTTCATTTTCGGGCTAAAATTGAAGGAAAATAGAAGATTACTAGATAGATACTTACATTTTTATAGATAGTGGGTATTACGAATAAATAAAGTTCGCTTTTCAGAAAGATAAAATACATACCTAGGTAGGTTATATGGAGCGCATGCATAAAATTTGAATTCTAATCTAAGATAATTAGTAAATATAGTTCCTGTATTCAGCTTAAGTATTCTTATATAGGAAAGCCCAGGAATCTACATTCACAGTAGTAACAGTTGTTTGTTATAAATAAAGTATCATAGCAAGTGAAAGTGAATGAGTAAAACTAGGTATTTTCTTCCAGAACAAGCTACATAGGGTTAAAAGGAATACCTAAGTGCATACCTAACAATCTATTTGTTTGTTGCTAATCTACAATCTACTAAGCAATGTAATGTAATTAAATTCTTAACTTAACACTTAACTACTTTAAATAAAATCGCACTTTTATTATCAATTTTAAATTAAAAATAACTTTTCACCAAGCCAAAAAACAAAAATTTAGGTATAAAATTTTAATTTTACCTCATTTTCGTTGGTATCAATTTTTTTCCTTAATTTTATCATTGCCTTGGCTTGCCTTGTTGAATTCGTGCCTATTCGGTTTTGTCAAATCCTTATTATTAACTTTTTTTTAAAGAAATTAATTATTTTATTCTATTTTTGAATCCAATTTTTTTTTTATTTTAATTTTATAATTTAATTTAAAAAAACTATTATTAAATTAGAAAAAAATATGATAAAATCTAAACTAGTTAAATCAAAATAAACATTTTTTTTTTAAATAAACAAAAGCACGTGCTGATAGTGCAGAATAGAGCGACATCTGGTTCACAAGATTTTATTTAATTTCTCGCAGTACATTTGATTTTGTGAAGTATATATGGCAGGAATGCTGCGTCTTCTCCAGCATTATCATCATCAGGATCAGTTCCTTCAGCAGGTTCGTCAGAAATGCATTCTGGAGATTACTCATTCCAAACATATAAAAAATTTGATGACCGTTTCTCTGAAACGGTGACTAAGTTTTGATACTTCTGTCTCCTCCTACTACTACTTTCGGCTAAATTTAGTCATATATAATAAGTTTAATTAAGAAATCTGTCATCAAAACAAAAAAAAAAAGTAGTTTTAGTGTAATAATTGATTGAAATTGAAGTTTTGAAATGTCTCCAAATATTTGTTTTTAATATTTTAATTTTTACCAAAAAAAGCAGCATAAAATAAACGTATTGGTAACCCTAATTTAGACATTAATCTTTATTATTGTTTGTAGAATGTAAATATTTTCGCGAAAATAATTCGACGATGACAGTGTACATGTACAATTAAAAAAAAAGAAAGAAAACTGGAATTGAATGGAAAAGATAAAAATTATTTCCAAAAGTTGAAGAGACAGACGAGTACAAAGATTGAAAAAAATTAAAAAATACTTATCTAAATAAATTTTGAAAATAGGAAAAAAAATTCTATTCTTATTTTTTTTGTTTTTGTTATTTGTAAATTTCTTTTGTATATAAATTAAAAGTAATGTCATTTCGTCCACTTGTTGAAGGCGATTGTGGAGGAGCAAATCCGCTGGTACAATTTGGTCAAAGGCTTACTCGTGATTCAGCTTACAAAGAAGAAGGTTTTTCTAGAAATCATGCTGTTCAACCATTTGGATCTGATGGTCATTCAGAAAAAGAGCAAATGATTAAAGAATTTTTGGGTCAAATTTCGGGGCCACCAAATGTAAGTTAGAAATTTTCATTTATTACAAGAGACATCACGCGAATGTACCTAGGTTTTTGTAATTTTTTTTTTTTTTTTTTTTTTAGACATTTCAAATGGATAATTTGCTTGAAGAAATGAGAGAAATCGAACAACAAAATTTTCATCCAGCAATTGTTCATGGTCCAAAAGTTTTTGAGGAAGTTCAGGCGGCGGCCTCTGCTGGAGCAAACTGGGCAAATAATTTTGGACAAAGAAGTTCTCCAATTAGAAATGTTGAAAATATGGACGTATCACAACTTAATCAAATTGATCACAATCTGGTGAGAATCTACCTATTTACTACAATATGTTGTTAATTTATTAATAGCTTAAGTATTTCTGTTTTGGTAGGAATAACTACAAAAACTATTCAAAATAAGTTAAAAAAAAAAGTTTTTGAAATTGCTACTTTCAATTGCAATTTCAAAAACTTTTTTTTTTAACTTGTTTTGAATAGTTTTTGTAGTTTTTCATTATAGGTACCAAAACAGAAATAACAGATTGAGCTTAATTAAAATTAGCAAACTTAGCCTAGATTGAGCACAAGAAAATTCATTAAATTTTTGTACACACTGAACCAAAGATCGAATTATCCTAATTAATCAATGATTTTGTTTAAAAGATATAAAAAGTTCAATGAATCAACATTTTTTGCTATTTGAACCCTAATTATATCTTAAACAATCAACATTTGTATTTATTTATTTTTTATATATTTTCAGCCGTCAAGTTCAAATTTAATGACAAATTCAATGCCAGTCAATTCAATGCATCCAATGGGTTATGGACCAAGGGTATATTTTTTTTTACCTACTAGATAAGTAATTAATTAACTTATATAATATTTATTTCTTTTGAAAAAATTAATCAACTTAAATACTCTTTATTTATTTATTTATTTATTAACCATTTCTTTTTGTTTTTTTATTTACAATTTCATAAACAACAAGCCAATAATTTGTAGTCAATTTTACTTATAAAAACAGTTTAAAATAAAAACTGGTGTATATAAGAATTTTTCATTTTCAATCCAATAACAAAATAATCTCAACTTTACTTTACTTTACTTTATTTTATTTTACTTTACTTTACTTTACTTTACTTTACTTTACTTTATTTTACTTTACTTTACTTTACTTTACTTTACTGTTACATTTATATTTGTATAATAATTTTTCTTAAATCTACCCTCTAATTTTTGTCTCGTTGATTATAATATACTTTTTAAAGATTTTTAAAAATTTCGCTATTTGTGTTTAATAGATGTCTTATTTTTTTAGTGAACTGGTGGTAAGCATTTATTTCTCTGATCTCAGTAGGCAGAAGATTATACAATCTGAGTGTTGTTGATATTAAGCTACGTCGATGTTTAACTGTTGTAGACTTTGGCACATTCAGTTGTTTTTGATTTCGAGTGTTGTAATTGTGAATATCTCGACGCATTGTGATCACCAAGGAGGACTTCGTTTGTCTATTTACAACCCTAAAAATAAACTTTGATTTTTCGTATATTATAAATTTTTCTAGTATTAATTTATTAGTTATTTTATACAGATCTTCTGTATGCGTGAACCAGTCTAGATTATATAGAACTTTTAGGGCCTTATTTATCATGACCTTTATTTTATTCAAAAGAAGTTGGGAACACGTTGACCATATAATTATGTTGTAGCTCACAATTGACATGATGTGTGCATGGTATAGATTATTTGCAATGTGTGTTGGAAACTTTATTCCGCTTCTTTTTAATGCCCCTACGAATGCCGCAATTCTAGATGTAATGTAATCTACATGGTCCTTCCAGCTCAGGTCTTCATCCACTACCACACCTAAATATTTTATACTTTTAACTTGCTCAATGTTTACATTTACCATATGGATTTTTAAATCAATTTGTTCATTATTCCTATTTCTAAAGCAAATTAGCTTGGTTTTGTCTAGGTTTATTGTTAATTTGTTTCCGTGTAGCCATGACTGGAACTTAACTAAGTCCTCATTAATTAATTTCTCTAGCTCCGATTTGCTCTTTCCGTTGTAAATTAGAACTGTGTCATCTGCAAAAATTTTATATAAAGCTTTTAGTCCTACCTGTTTAATGTTGTTGATATACAGTAGATATAATATCGGTCCAATAATTGAGCCCTGTGGAACACCAGCTTTCATAATGGATTCACCACTCATAACATTATTCACCTTTGTGTACAGTGTCCTATTTCTAAGGTAGCTCTCAATCAGGTTGCTAGCTACACCTCTGATCCCTAGTTCCTTCATCCTGTCAATTAAAAGTTTGTGGTTTACAGTGTCGAAAGCTTTTTGTAGATCCACAAACACTGCGCACGCATATAACCCGCTGTTTAATTTATCTTGGATCTCATTAACCATTTCTGCTACCGCTATCTCCGTGTTACATCCTGCTTGAAATCCATATTGATTGGGATCATAGCCTCCATTTTTTAGGACAAAATCAACAATTCTTTGCTGTATTAGTCTTTCAAATATTTTAGCAACCGTACTTAAAAGTGAGATCGGGCGATAGTTGTTGGGTTGATCTTTATTACCAGCCTTATGTATTGGGATAATCACAGTTTTTTTTAGAATATCTGGGAATATGCCCGTTTCCAACATTATGTTGGCAAATCTAGATAAAGGTGTTGAGATTTCTTCTATCAGTTCTTTAATGTCAATTAAAGTAATTTCATCTATCCCCGGCGATGTATTCTTTTTCATATTATTAACAATATTGATTATTTCATTAGTAGACGTTGGATTGAGGTATATCGATTTGTTTTGTTGAATGTTGTTAATGATGTTATGCTCATTAGCAAGTGGCAGTTTTTCCGCTAGATTAGCTCCAATGTCTCGAAAAAAATTATTCATGGTGTTTGCAAGTTCAATGTTATCCTCTATGATTTTATCCTTCACTTTCAATTGTTTGATCTCCATTGAATTTATCTTTTTGCCCACCAAAGTCTCGTTGATAGCTTGCCATACTTTTCTAGAATCTTTTCCTGCCTTACTGATTTTGTCATTGAAGACTTTTTGTTTCGCCTTTCTAATTAATTCAGTGACTTTGTTTTTTTGAGCTTTAAATTCATCTTTCAAGTTATTATTATCCGGATACTTCTTTTGCAGTTTATATAGTTTATCTCTTTCTTTCATTGATTTCTTTATTTCGTAGTTAAACCAATCTATATTTTTAGTTTTCATATTTTTTTCTACTGTATTTCGGTGTTTTGATTCCGTGATAACACTAATGAGCACATTCAGAAACAGTTTTTACCCTGATGTTATTCTCTATTTTAAAACAATCTCACATCAATAAACAGTCATCCATTTCGATTCCGAGATATTTCACTTCATCAACAATTTCAATTATCAATTTTGAGTTTAATTTTATTCGTATCATTGATAGGGTTGACCGTACACTTAGTCTTTTCGATGCTCAGCATAGGTTTATTGATCTAAATTTGATTTTTGTTGTTATGAAACTATATTTTCCATACAACTATCAATGCCTTCTTTGTGAAATATGTTAATGAAACAATGCTAAATTCACGTAAATGACAAGTAAAACAAACAATGAGTTTAATACAAACACACATTTGTAGAACATCCAATAGTATGTCTAATGCTTCCAAATCTAACTTTTTTTTTCTTTTTTTTTACTTTGATTGTTCAGTCAACTAAGATTCCATTTAAGCTGTCTGATCCGAACATAATAAAATTCAAATTTTTTGAACAAAATGTCCTAGTCAAGTGGTATCAAAAGTTGTATTTTATTATAACTACTTGTTAAAACAGTTCGGATATTTATCCTTTTAAGTTTAAAAATATTGCTATTCTTTCAAATGTTTTAAATTTAGAAAAAAAACTTATAATTTTCAGATGTGGAATAGCCAAAATTTTATTAATGTTAATCCAGTCCAAGATAACATTATTTACGCAAAAGAGTTTTTTGATGATAATGTCCAACCGAGAACAACTGAGATTCAAGAACAAGCAAGTTTGAAAAAATCATTGATATATTTTTTTAAGTATGGTTATTACCTAAAACTATTTCTAGATAAACAATTTTTTCGGTGAAGAATACAAATCTGAGATTAACGTTAATTCTGATGAGTGGTTGGAAGACTTTCAAAAAAATAAAGCAGAAGAAGGTTTGATATTATTGCTATGAAATAAATATCCTTGATTAATATTCAGAAAATTATGAATTCTAGGAATATACAAGTCTAAATTTGTATTTTTCCTTTTTGTTTCCAATTACGATAAAAACATACTCATCTCTAATTTCTTTTTTTCCTTGTATACAATCTATAGTAGAATTAAAATATAAAGAAGTTTTTCTTTTATTTTAACATAATAATCGGAAAAGTTATTCAAAAATTTATTTTCATTTTTTAATCTTATTTTAGCTGAAAAAAGTGAAAGCTATTACGATAAATTTTGGTCAAAACTTCAACAAGATTGGAATGATTTATCTGAAAGTGAGAGTAATTCATGGCTTACACCATCAGATTATGATTTTTATCAAGTTTATTCTTTTGCTGAGAACAATCCAATGATAAATGCCGAAAATGTACTCGAAAAAGGAAAAGAATTTCTTAAAAATGGTGATATTCCAAGTGCAGTTTTATGTTTTGAAGCAGCAGTAAAACAAAGCGAGGTCAATTTTGAAGCTTGGGAGCTTTTAGGTAAATAAATACAGAAATATTAAAATTTAATTTTCTAATATTGTGCATATGTTTTAATACTATGAAACCGTTTGAAATTGAAAACGATTTAAATTACGTATTAATTTTAAGTAATCTTCTTTTAGGATATACCCAAGCTGAGAATGAAATGGATTCAAATGCAATAGCGGCATTAAAAAAAGCGCAGGAATTACAACCAAATAACATGAAAGTGCTAATGGCATTGGCAATATCTTATACGAATGAATCAATGCAAAGTCAGGCGTTGACTGTTCTTGCAAAATGGTTGTATGCAAATCCGGCTTATAAGCACTTAGTTCCTGAAAAATTAGTAGATGATATTAAATCAGTGACAACAACATCGGGATCTTTAATGGCACACGGGGCTTTAAAACAGATTCAAAGTTTATTTTTGGAAGCCGTTCAAATGAACACAAATAAAATAGATCCGCAAATCCAGGAGGCTCTGGGTGTTTTATTTAATTTGTCGTCGGAATTCGATAAGGCTGTTGATTGTTTCAGAAGTGC
Source organism: Hybos culiciformis (assembly GCA_964007475.1). Taxonomy (NCBI): domain Eukaryota; kingdom Metazoa; phylum Arthropoda; class Insecta; order Diptera; family Hybotidae; genus Hybos; species Hybos culiciformis. The sequence continues at coordinate 77,313,357 of OZ023274.1, forward strand.
TTTAGCTGTTGATCAAGGCAATGCAAAGCTGTGGAACCGTTTAGGCGCAAGCCTTGCTAACGGAAATCGTAGTATCGAAGCGGTCGAAGCGTATAAACAAGCACTTTTACTTGAACCTGGATTTATTAGAGCCCGATATAACGTTGGAATTATTTGTATGAATTTGAAATCATACACAGAATCGTCTGAGCACTTATTGACCGCTCTAAACATGCAAGCAACATCTCCAAGTCGATCAGGATTAGCAGAATCAAATATTTCATCTCAAATGTCTGATGTAATTTGGAGCACACTAAGAATGGTGTTTGCTCTACAAGGTCGAGACGATTTGAAGAAAGCTGCCATTAAGAAAGATCTTGATTTTTTGAACAAAGAACTAAATTTATGATTTAGGTTGAGAACTGATTTTAATTTTTAAATATTAAGTAAGCCGTATTTTTTTTAAATAATGGAGTTAGTATATTTTGTTCGGTTATGTGATACTTAACGATATGTAAAAAAAAAATTATGTAACAAGGTTAAAGATTTTTTTTTAATAAAAAATAAAAGAAATTAATTTGTTCTATTGAGAGATTAATTTATTATGGTTGTTGAATTTAATACAATTTTGAATGACACTTTATTTATATGGAAAACTATTTCACGCAATGTTTCACCCCAGTTTGTAAGCCAAAACACTAAATCAAAATACTTAATATCTGTATGTTCAGAAATTTTATAATCGGCAATCTAATAAAAATACCAATTATTTTTCTTTAATGTTTTTTAATAAATTCAACAAATGATCATAAATATAAAATAAGGCTATAAGTAAATACAATTTTGTATGTATGAGTTCTTTTTTAAATTATTAAATTTATTAAAAATCTAACTTTTAAAAGCTTAATATATTAAAAAAAAAAAACATTTTGATATATATTTCTATTTTATTAGTTTTTCCTTGTACATGTACATAATATTTTAACAACTTTCTTAGAAAACAAAATTAAATCAAGCATGAAAAATTATGAGGTTTGGATCAAAAAGTTTTTTCTGGAGATGAATTTTTATTGGGTTTTCGGGAAGAGCCAATCAGAATAAGAAATAAATTCCTTTCGCTGAGTTCAAAGTAGTACGATAAATATCCGCATTTTTGATGAAAATTGGTTATATGCGAGGTTATATGGGTCTTATATAGTGAACTAAAAAAAAGGGTGGCAAATGAAAAATTTTTATCCGTTCATCCGTTATATTTTTGGTTTGAAGTTTTCTCCAGAAATTTTAGAAATTATTAATAACAAATATTCTCCTATGATAATGTCATAAAAATAATTTTGTTATCATTAAATATTGACTATTAAAATTTGTGTCAAAAATTAAGTTTCAATCAAAAATGAGTTTTGAATAATAGTAAAAAAATGACCTTAAGTAACAATAAAATTTGAAAACTTTAGACCTAGGTTTATACACAAAGCTAAATATAAACAAATCATTAATTTTAGTGTTATACGTTTGTTTTTCTCTGGATGAAATTAAACTACAGTAAAAATTTTTTACTAATTTTGAACATTTATATACATTTTAAAAAGTTTAAAATTGGAAGACAAATATTGAATAGTTCATAATTTCTAGTACTAGTTACCTTCGTTAACAAAGTTTAATTAATTATAATTATTAAGTTCCAAGTTATTTTATGTTACTTGAAAATAAATCATAAATTGTTTCCAAACCTCAATTTATTAAATTAGTAATACAATAACAATATTTTGTTTTTATTATAAAGGTTATTATTCTTTTTTTTTTTTTACAAAAATGGAGAGAATTGTTAGTTTTTTTATACAAAAGTTAAAGTTACATTTAAGAAAACTTTAATATGTTCACAATATTTTAAATTTTTTTTTTGTATTTAGTATTTTCCTATTTCTTTAAAATAGTAGATAATTTTAAAAATAAAGCAGTTAAGTAGCAATAATGTTTAAAAAAATAAGTAATCTGAGAGCTTATGTATTATGCTTATATTTCTAACCACATGTTGATCGCAACATCAAATCCATTTGAAATAATTATCTGAATTATAATTCAAACCTAAATAATTTTTACTGTTGGTTTTTAATTTATTTGTGTATTTAAATCAAATTTTTGTTTTAAGATGCATTCACAAACTTTTAAATGTTCTACAGCAATACAAATATGTTATAATTCCTTGTTGAAATTTATTTAATACAAATGAGTTTTTTACATAAATAATAATTTTTTTTTTTACTCTAATAATTTTTTAACAAATAGTTAAATTGAATTAATAATTCATTGAAGAAAACATCCTAAAATTTATTTATATTGATTATTCAGACTTTTGTTTCAATTCTTATTTACTTAACATGTAGTTCTGATGTTGAAAATCTTTTTTCAAATAATGTTTTCGATAAAATTCACTTGCATACCCAAAATTAAAAACTGTATAAAAAAAAAATTTAGCTCAAAATTTGAAAAAATTAATTAAAACTAAAGCAAAAAAATAATTGTTCAATTATTCCAGTACTTTTATAATTTAAAAAAAAATTGTAAATTATTTCCAATACAATAAGCTTTCAACAATTATGATCGATTTTGTTATTTCGTATAAAAAATATTTTAAGTTGATCTCATTTACATTATATCAGCATGAAACAAATCAATTGTTACAATACTTGACTATAATTAAATATTAAATAACTAAAGTTCAATATTTTTTTAAATTCATTATTCCATTATTTAGACAATCAATTGATAAAAGTAATTTTTTATAGTATTTTTAAAAAAATCGCTTTTTTTAATACTCTCGTTCAATAATTCTAACTAACTTCAAAGTTTATTATTTTCTTAAAATTAAATTTCTTATTTGGTTTAATGGTATTGCATTGCAGTTGGACAATAAGTTTCTTTTTTGTTACTAGGTTTTAATTTTTAATAATATAATAATAAATAATCATTATCACTTTGAATCAATGTAAGTTGTTACACGAAACAAACCTAAATTTTTCTAGTCGATAATGGTTTTTTTATTGAGTTAATTACAGTTACAAGATTAGAAGAAAATAAACAGAAAAATACTTCTTTTGGGTATGCAATTATAAAATGCATAATATGTCATGATAAAATTAATGCGCCATTTAAGTTGGCTCTAATTTCGAAATGATTAAGTATAAGTTAATTAGATGAATAAGTTATTATATGATGAAAAATAGTGATCATTTTGAAGAAAAATTAATGTAATCATGAATAATAATAAACAAAAATAAGCTTAAGTCAATATTTAGAAAAAAAAAATTAATTTCATGCTCAATTATACTTTACCCAGCATAATATGAATAATTTGTTCGAAAATTTCTAACCTAAATATCGAGGACCATTAAAAATTTATTTCTCCAAATTTCCACTTTAGCGATCCAGATATATTGACTAGTTTCAAGTTAGAAGCTTATTTATTAAATTTTTTTGTTCGATTTTTCTATTTAAAAAATACTATCATATGATGAATGAAAAAAATTGATTTTACTATAATTTACAATACCATTTCTTTTTGGAGGGAAATATATAAAAATTTGTAAAATTTAGAAAATACATATAAAATTTCCATGATTTTTTATATTTTTAATTTGAATAAATATACATCGATTTTTAAGGTAAAAAAATTTATTTTAAACATAGCATTATTATGATTTGCAAAGTCTTATTTTGTTTTCTGTAAATTAATAACAAACATTTTTTTCATTTTACAATTTTTTTTTTTTTGTAATATTATTTATAATATTTTAATATGTAAAAAGCGCTTTAAGTTTATTATGTTTAATGATAATATTTTTTTTATTTTTACACTTCGTCGGGAGCCAAGTTGCTTGAAGCTTCGCTTTCCTTTGTATCATCTTTCGGAGCATCGGCACTAGTATCTTTCTTAGAAATTGATGAATCTAAAACATCATTCGACTTCATTGTAGCTTCTAAGGCACGTATGCGATTTTCATGTTTTACAATTATTGCTTTAAGCTTTCTAATTTCATCAGTAAAATCACGTAAATCTTTTTCCTAAAATAAAAAAAAAAATACAAAATGATTTAATAATTATTTAAAAATAGTAAAATACAAATGTATGCATGAATTTATAGCTTAGAAAACAGAAAAGAATGGAAGGAGAGAAACGATTTGGAAACGTCCTTATTTAATTTGAAACTATTTGCTATTGAAAAACACTGGGCATACATCTGACTTTTCGAAAATCATAAATACTAGTGGTAAGTTTGACGTTTAATTCTTCTATTTTTTTTTTTGCAAAAAGAAACAACATATATATTTACAAGATTTTCAGGTTTTTAAATTAATTTTTAGTGAATCTTCTTCAATTATTACAAAATTTAGAAATTTTTATCAAAAAATTATCCTTTCTAAAGTGTCTTTGACATAAGTTTAATTTGTGGTCTTACATTGTCACATTATGGATAATTAATAACCATATGCGTTTAATCAGCATAATGTAATTATCCCTAAGAACTAAGTACCTGTATATATTATAATAAAAAAATATGAACTTACTGTAATTCCAGAAACAACTGTTGATGAATTATTATTGTTCGATGCATTAATTGATGTGGATAAAGGACCACCTTTAGGTCCTTTTGGTGGGATTTTGTCTAATATATTTTTTTTGACTGATAATGATTTTGTTGCTGATTGTGAAACATAGCCACCCTGTACAATAGAAACACGATCCTTTTAAATTTTTTTGTGTAGTCTTTCTGTTCGACATTAAATGGGTTAGACACAAACCACACAGCGTGCAGTTAATAACGCATATTTACAGTCAACCAGCAAAAATTTGCCTAAAGTGTCATTTTATCATTTTTAGGTTTCAGTATTTTTATTTGGTGTGCAAATAAGCAAATATTGTGTATAAACGTAAATTAAATGAGGATATTCTTGAATTTTATGCTTTCTCAAAATATAAATTATTTGTTAAAATCAGTTAAAATCTAACTATAACATTTGTTATTCAAATCTATACATAGTTGGCACAATATTTATATGGAAGTCTAAGATTTTGTAATGAAAAACTTTAATCTTCAATCAGACTAGTAATGGAAAAATGAATTGAGCTTAAATATATAAATAGTTGCCATTGGTTTTTTTCAGGAATTGTTTTGAATTTTTGTTATATATTTTTATATATTTCAAATAACCTAAATCTTTCAATTGGAAAAAGATCAAAATCGAAATACAAATAATGGAAAGATCAAAGTAGATTTGCTCCCGAAAAATTGTTAAAACATTTACATACAACATAAAAGAAAACAAATACCCGTGACCCAATTATGACAATTTTTTTTACAGATACGAAAAATATAATATACATATACAATACATAGTACATAGTATACGTAGTACATGAAAACATACTAAGAAATTATTGAGTAGATAAAACTTTTTTATTACTAGTTATAAAATATTTATTATTATTTATGATTATTCAAAAAAAAACTTTAGAATAATTCGTATGAGTTTAAAATAAACCGAAATAAATAACTAATGTAAAATAAACCTTTAAGTAAATTGATTATTCTTGTTACATATTTTTGAAGAGAACAATGTGTCTTTGATTGTTTTCAATATAAATTATTATACTTATCCAACATTTTAATATTAGACTATACCGATCTTTTTGTCTTTTTAATTGCAGAATTTAAAAAAAATTAAAAACGTATTATTCGTAAAGTTTTTGTTAAAAAAAATGTAAATATTATATATAAGTACACCATATTGAGGATCTTTAAAAATTTCTTTAAAGAGACAATAATAAAAATATTTTTATTAAATTTTTTTCATATACTTAAGTTGAATTATAAATATCCTCAATTTAAGTGTTCTCATTTCTTTATATTAAAAGAAATAAGAAAACTTTATAAAGCATGCATATTACGATAAGTATTGTCAATTTACTTTTAGTGAACATAAAATGGGATCAACATCACTTCCTGCAAACCATTCTTCAGCTGTTTGAGCTGGATCATCAGATACCGTATCTGGATACAGATCTTCTTGAAATAAATCTGATTTTCTTGGCACAGTCATTGATATAACTTGACATAAACCATTATTATTTAAACGATAGAATTTGGCTATTTCACAAGTTGTTACGTCACAACCACGTTTGGGCATCATACCAATACCTAGGATTCATTAAAATATAAATATTTTAATATTTAATTTTATTCTTTCATTAAGTTTACAAGAATTAACAATGAAATAAAAATACGGATAGAAATATGCATCGAACTCCCAATCCTTTTCAAGATTTACAGGAGAATAAAAATGAATTAAGACGAAATCAATTACTTACCACGCTGAGGATCTGGAGTTTGAAATGTATTGATATAATGTACAAATGGTGGTTCCGGTGTAATCTTAAAAAAATTAATGTGATATTTAATTTAAAAATCATTAAAATCCAAAACGGAAATCATTATATACCTCAAAATATCTTATAACTGAGTCACCTTTTCCACATAAAAATACTAAATTGGTGTCTGGATCATACAGTGGGAACATAACACCATTTGAGGTATCTAATTCAACCATAACAATTGGTTCACTCAGTGCATCTGGTGCACGTAATGAATATTGACGTTCTGAGGAACGATTAAAACCGGTGGTAAATATTAGACCATGTCTTAAAAATATAGCACGAGTTGCTTTGGCACCGTCATGACATAAGGCTTCACTTTCAATTTCTCCTGTTCGTGGGTCATACATTCGAATTTTTTTATCTTTACATGTTGTTACTAGTTTTGAACCATCCCAATTAAAACAGGCACTAAAAACTATGTCTGGATGAGAATCAATGTGTTTTAATATTTCACCTGTTCCAACATTCCAAATGACAACCTAAAAAAAAAAATTTTGATATTAAGTATTATAAATAAAATGGAAAAAATAAAAAAATAATTGATCGTGTAAATCTTCTCAATCGTCCTAGTTTACAGGATTTAATTTAGTTTTTTAGTTATTTATTATTTAGGTTTAAAATTTTTCATATTAAGCATCTAATATTATTTTGATTTGATAAATTTCCATTTTATTAGCGACTTCTTTTTTTTATGTAACAAAATTTGCAAGAATAAAAAAACTTAAAATTAAAAACAAAACTAAGCTGTGCTTATGACCTAGTAATCTATAAAGTTCTTCTTAAATCTATCTTAGAGGCTACTTATTTTTACTTATTTACATTATATTTACATGCTGATTTTTGCGCCATAATCAGATGGTAGCTTTGCTTAGAGCTGACTAGAGGGGGAAGATGGGAGAAGGGAAGTGAACGCTAGTGGGTGTGTGTAATGAAAGGAATTTTTCAAGGAGAAGAACGCCGACCATTAGGCCTACGGTCTCTGGCGAGCAGCAATCCCTTGCAGGGTTTCTTGTTCCTTCCTGGGCGTGACGCAGGTTAGACGTCGTTCTCCTTTTATTTTATTTTTTTTTTTTTTAGGTAGGGAGTTAATTATGTCTACATACGTTAATTTACTTTGAATTTATCCCCTGTGATTGCATGGGGTACCATTTGAGTATATGTAGAATTTCGGTAAATGTAGATTACATCTAATAGAGTGTCGGAAAAAAAGATCAGATAGATCTATGTTTGAAACAATCATAAGGGATAAGTAATATTTATTTATATGTAAGTTACAATTTTTGTTTAAAATTTGTTGTATTAATGAATTTGGATGTTATTCTAATTTATTTATGTATTTAAATTGTAGTTCTAACATATATAGAATGCTACATTAGGAACAATTTTGCTTTGCTCATATAGAAATTTATTTGAATATTTTTTATTTCTTTTTTGATAGTATTTATTAAGGCACATTCTTAGAATTTTACGCTAAAAAAAATTGTATCTTTTCGGCCACGGTAGGGGCTTGATTTGATAAAATTTACTATAATTACGTAAAATTAAACATACTTGATTATCAGAACCCGCTGTTAATAAGATATTCAAAGCCGCAGGATGCCATAAAACTAATCCGACCCGCCTTTGATGAAATACTAAATCTACGACTGGATCTGTTAAAGTTCGTGACAATCCACCATCCGGTATTTGCCATACTTTTACAACGCAATCTTCAGAACCAGACGCTATAACGTTATCATTATGAGGACACCATGATATATCTAAAACTGGTCCCTTGTGTCCACCTACTAATGGGTGATCTGCATTAATTCTTCCAACCTAAAAAAGATGAAAAAAAATTAACATTAAAAATAAATTTAGTTAATTATAAATATTAATCTTATATTTAATGTTTATTATTCTTACTCAAGCAAAATTCATTGCTTTAAGTTTTTAGCGTCTTAATAAATTATTAACTTTTCGATCTTCCCTTTGAATTCAACTTTCTTCGGCAAAAACCAAATTATTCGTGAAAGTCAAAATTTCTAACTTTCTAGTCTAACTGCAATACAAATCTAAGATACTTATAACCTGTGAGTTGCGCTGTAGATAAGCCCTAGCTAAAATTATTTAATATTAGACTTAATATAAATTATTAAGTAAAAACAAATTTTATAAGTATTTATCTGACCTCGTATAACTAAGTCAAAAAATAAATAACTTTCTCAATTTATTTATTAATTTTTTTTTTTTATTGTAATTCTAACCCTGACCTTGTTATTCAAATAATTTTTCCAATTCTCATCGCTTGAAGAAAAACAAAGACGATATTAAGAAAAATACATATAATTTTCCAAGTAAGTATACTTATACACACAATTTTGAAAAAAACAATTTTTCACGCATATTTTTCTATTTTATAACTATATTATTTAATTTTTACTAGACTTATTGAAATGAAAGGAGAATCATGATGTTCATAGAAAACTAGAATATTTTAGAAAAAAAAAGGTGTGAATAATTAAAATTTCTGGAAAAATTTTGATATTAATTTTAAATTATATTCTTAAATATATGATTTTTAATTGATTGAGAAGGGTTGAAAATTTATAAATTCAAAATTTTAAAGCTTTAATATCAAATTAAAAGCCAAACGTTTTAGGACCATAAATGAAAAATAATTACAAAACAATTTACGAGAGAAGATTCTTTAAAATAATTATTAAATTAAATTATATTATTAATTTCATTAAATTCCAATTAAAACTAATTCAGGCATTGATTGAGGAAAAAAAAAAATTCGATACTGAATAAAAATTTTTTAACTAGGTAAGAACATTTCCATAAAGAACTTTAATATATACGTAGGTATATGTAAATAATATATTTTTATAAAAATAAATTAAAACATCACCAAATTCCAATACTTACTAATGTTTAAAATAAAATAAAAAAAAAAAAAAAATATTGAACAAGATAAAATTCTAAAATTAAAAATAATTTTTGAATCAGAAAAAATAGCATGAGACGAAATGTATCCAATTTTGAACACAACTTGTGCAAAAAATTTTAATTATATTTTCTTCGAAAATTATATGTAGTATATGCATATGTATACATATTCTAATTTCGACCTATTTTTAAAAATCTCCAAAAGAAAATTAGATGCGTGTGTATTTTTGTTTATTTAATTTTTTTTTTTTTTTTTTATTTTGAATATTCTATAATAATGTTAAAATTTTATATCAGTTTGGTTTAGAAAATGAAACAAAAAATTAAAAGTTAAATTCATAGTTTCCCTTGAACAATCAATTATCCTCCAAAAAAAAAAAATTGTTGGGAGACTTACTTATTTTATAATCATACTTAAGTATAATGACATTAATATTGTCATGAGTATGCATAGGCTCGAAACCAATATCAACGATACGTTGTCATAATTAAGCTTAGAAAAGAGAGGCTCATTTAAAAACAGAATAGTAGATTATTGTATATGTAAACTAAATTTGTTATAAAAAAACAACACAAACACTTAGATCATGTGGACAATTGAAAAATTCACACAAATTCCAGCCCGAGGTGGGAATCGAACCCACGACCGAACACACTGTAGGATAATGACAATACCACTACACTATGACGGCCGACATTAATTAAGAGTTCTGTATACACAAAAATACATTGACACGAGTCAATACTTATATCACGAGACCGAAAGTCGAGTGATATAAATTGACAAGTGTCAATGTATTTTTGTGTAAATACAGAACGAGTTGTATAACAAATTTTGTTTACATATCCAATATACTATTTTAATGCGTAGGGGAGAGGTAGTTGCAAAGAGAGAATATTTTTTCTTCTCATTTTTTCTCATTTTTTTTTTTTTTGTATTTGGCTGTATTGAAATATTGTGAGAGATATTATGTTTGTTTAGGTATTACGTAATATTCAATACGAAACATCTAAATGATTTCATTATTTACGCTGATGCATCTAAATTTTTTCATTATATACGCTGATGCATCTAAATTTTTTCATTATTTACGCAGATGCATCTAAATGATTGCATGTGTATTGACGCATATAATACTCCATTTAGTGATCTAAATTCTATAGCACTAAATACAACAAAACGATCCCCAACGCATTAAAATTGTTTTAAGTACTTAACTACGTATATGCAAAGTGTATTGCATACATTAATACCTGCGGTTAAATTTTAAAATGTTTGTGTCTTACTAACTTAAAAGTAATAATGTCGTTCATTAAGTTTTTCAGTTAGGGAAGCAAGAAAGGAATATCATTTCTAAGTAGGTAATAATAATAATAATAATTAGTTTTCTGTTCAAGTCGAGGTTCAAGGTTAATTTTTCACTCATAAAATGTTCATCAATATTAAGTTCTTAATCTGTTTGATTTGGTATAGGACAGGTGTAAGTACTTACTTATATTAGATAAAATTATTAAATAAATATGACCAACCAGATAAAAAAAATTCCCTTAGGAATTAAGTTCAGGAACCTAATTAATAAGTTCATCAGTGTATAATCAAATTATAATTTTGTATCTGGAAAATTCTCATAAACACTTTGGTATGGAAACGTAAGGAACTTAGTTATTTTTTCAGAATTTGAGTAACTATATTTTATTTAATTTTATTAAATTTTCTCTTATTGATATTTTGAGGTGTTGCCAATAAAATGAGGTAAAATTTGCAGAAAAAGACAAAAAAAAATTATTTTTTTTGATTTATATTTTTTGTATCTATTATAGGTTTTTTTTAATCGTAGGCATCTACAGAAATCTCTAAAAGATGTCAAATTGACTAAGTATTTTGTGCAAACGTAAAAAAGATTTTTTTTTTTTTTCAAATATTAATTGCTAATTGTCTTTTTAATACAAATATAAAAAGAAAAAAATCCTCGAAGTTTTATTACAAAAATCTGAAATACTTACTTAATTATTGGAAATTAATTGAGAGAGAGATAGAGTCTGATGAAGTTACCTGTAATAATAATAATAATAAATAATGACTCCCATTTTAAAAATATAAACTAATCGAAATAGAATTGAAATTTAAAATAACCAGAAAATTATAAAGAGTTAAAACTAAGATATGAGAAGAACTCTAAAACTGACAGTGCTTATTGCAAAATAACTTTATAACGAAGACTGATTAATTAGTAAATGTTTAACCTTTTGATTGTTACTCTGTTATTCTATAAGAAAAAAGCATATACTTACTTAACTACACTTTTTTTTTTGTAATAAGTAAGTAAATAGGTATCCAGGGAAAACTATTTTAATTAGAAAAGTTTTAACTCGAGAACTGGAGACCAAGTTAATATGAATTAAGTATATACTTACTTAGTCTAAAATTGTCTAAAATCTATCAGATAAAGTAAAAAACCGAGGAAAAAACGAACAATAGGTAAGTGTTGAGAAAATATTATTGTTTTATGGAAAACTTTTAAAAATTTCAATTTAACTTGTATGTATACACTTAGTTATATAGTTATTATATTTAATTCCCAACGAGATTCTTAACGAATTTTTATTTTGATATACTTAGTAAAAAAAAAAAGTCAGTATAAAATAAAAAGTACCTATTTAAGATTTTTATAAATAACAAATTCAAAGTAGAATTAACTAGATAGGTATACTTATATTATATTTTAAAGTTTTGATGAATAACAAATTTTTATAGATACTTAATTTCCTAAATACATTTTGTAATAAAAATAAAAGCAAAAGTGCATTACAAATTTCTATTTATAGCTCATTTTCAAATTTCTAAAACATAATAAATTGCATTGTCACTACAATTCTCGGCAGCTGTTTTAATATAAGGAGAAAATGAAAAAATTAATCGATGTCATGGTGGGTCTTAAGTTATAATTTAACATAAATTTTATAACTTGAAAAAAATAGTTTGCCGGTTCTTTTTCATTTCTGTGACTTTTGACCCTTTATGATACTAAATCCCTACTGTCCGTACGGTTCATACCTAAGTAAGTAAGTACCTCGGTTAATACCTACTTACTTTCTTTAAATCAGGATTCGCTTCATATCGAAAGAATTAATTAAATGATCTCAAGTTTTTTTTATAAAATTAATTAAGTTTTTTTGGGGTAAAATTATTTTCTATTCTTAGTTTGACACCTCCAACATTTTAAAATCAATGAAACATATTTCCCCAATAACTGAAAACTAAAGCACTAATAATTAATATAATAATTATAAATATTAAATATAATACTTATGTAGGATACCTATTACATATTATACCTATTATAGTCTGTTCAATAAATAAATTAGATTAAGAAAGTACTTACCTTATACGATATATGTAAATATTTTGTAAATTATCGAAAATATAAAAAAGGGTTCTCACCTTATTGTGTGGTAAAACGATAAAAGCTCCACCACCAGCTGATTCAACAATAATTGCTAAAAATTTTGGATTAACAGCGCAAAATGTTGAGTCCCAGCTTGATTTTGAAACTCTGACATTATCATAACATTGTTCACGTTTTAATGCTTGACCGTAAACATGACGAAATTTTGAACTTCGTACAACTCGAAATGACATTATATTAATTCAATTTCTTCTGCACACAATTTTGAAATTTTATTATATTAAATTATTTTTTTTTTTAATTTTTTACAACTAAATAATACAACTAAAATTTTCACTATAACAACTTGAAATGAAAAATAAATAAATAAATGGAAAATTTATTTTTATTAGGCTTTTTAATTTTTTTTTTTTTTGTGTAAAAATAGCGAAAAAAAAAAAATAGAAATTTTTATTGTGAGATAAAAATATTATACATATTCATTCACCAAAAGAGATTCACACAAATTACACTGTAAGTTTATATACCTACCTACCAAAAAATAAAAAAATAACAATAGAATATAAAAATAACGAAAAATAATAATTATTTTGTTATAAAATGCACTTAGATTTAGAGATAAATGTTTTAGAAAACTCAAAAATACAAAATAATTATTTAAACAAAAAAGAATTTATCATTTTTGAATATAAACATAGAAACATTTTCATCGTAGATTCACAATTTGTATAGGTTTATAAAATATCCACTTTATATAGTTAATATTCTTTAACCCATCCGTTTTTGATCAAGACCTCGCTCAGTTTATATATACAATTATTGAATACTATTATCCGGGAAACACAAAAGTTCTGTTCCCACAATATTTTTAACTTTTTTCCAAGGGTTCTTATGGTACAGCTAATAAGGTTATCGATTTAGTTTGAAAAATGAAATTCCATAAATATCGATAGTTTAATTAATTGTTTTTTTGTTTTCAGTTCATCTAAGTTCTTATCTTTTTGTCATCAGAAATTTGAGAATAAAACCACAACCGACCACAACCATTCGATAAGATAAATAATTAAGTATGTATTAACAAAAATCATCAATAAATGTCTCTATTCAAAAGACTATCTGGAAATCATGGATTATTTGCTATTTTTATTTTGCATTCCCCAACAATGTTATGCAATAATCTTGATTTGGGGATAATTTTTTAACAATTTCCCCTATATGGGTAGTTGATTTTTTTTTTCTTATTTGGAATAAAGAGTGCTTAATGTTTCAAAACAGTTCTATGTACTGATCTAGCATTGCAGTATAATGCATATAACGAAAATAGATTTCATTTGTTAAATAAAATAAATTCAGAACGAAAATAAAATTGTCTAAATTTATGTTGTTAGTATATTTATTACGAGCTTTTGGGCCGCCGTTACTGAATATTTTTATTGTTGAAAAACTAAATAAACAGTGACTTAATAAAAATGATGCATTATTATGATGTTTATGATTAATTAAAATAATCTTAGGGTAAAATGAATGGCTATAACAGTGCTAATGAAGCAATTTGTTATTTGTTTTTTTTTTCTTGTTTTTTGTGCGTTATTAAAAAAATCCAAATAAATACAAGAAAAATATTTTTCATAACATAAACTGAGTAACAAACGGATCCCATTATTTTGTTTATTCTCCGGAAACTTGTTTTTTATAATCATTATTATTTATGACACAAAATAATGATAAAATAACTAGAATTGTAGAGATAAATGAATGAGAAATATTCGTCAAGAGAATAAACAAAATTAATGTTGAATAAAAAAAAAAAAAAACAAAAATTTAATAAATAATCTTGTGCGGTTTTGGGTTTAATTACTGACCTAGACTATTTTAATGTATTATAATAAATTTTTTTTTTAAATCTACTATTCATTTTTCAAACTAGCTGTTAGTTGGTTTGAACAACGTTACTCCTTGAGTGTACTTAGAAGTAGAGCTAATAAAATAAAAGATGTGGCGTTAGGTACTTTCTTTTTATGGACTTATTACCAGATATCAAAAATTTGTTTTGCATTCGTTTCAACTCGACGAGACATACCTAAACCATCAATTTCTAAAATAAAGTTTGAATAAATGGTTTTCTTATATTCAGAACATACTTTTTTCCGACACCCACTTACTTACTATTTTTTTTCCAATTTTTTGTATTGGATACGGAAGGAATCGGGATTCAGAATATAATTTAAAAATAATTCCTTTAATTCTGAATAAGACATATCCAGAATCAACTTTTCTCCTGACTACTATTGAAAATATTTAAATTAAACAACCCTGATATATACTTAATTAACTTGGTAATAATTTCTCGACAACCTCTCTATTTTAATTATTTCATTCTTTCCAGATTTATTTATAAACTAATAACTGTATAATGTAATTTTTTAATTAATTAGCAATTGAATTAATTATCGTACTATAAGTATTAGTATTAAGAAGTAATTTAAATCTAGTAAATTTTTTTTTTTATTTTATCAATAAATTAGGGTTAAAACAAAACCATATTTAGATAGAACAATCTATTTTAATACTTGTATATAGATAAATATGTGGGCAATTTTAATTGAAAATTGTAGATTTAAAAGCTTTTAAATTTATTAAAAACCAAATTTGGCGGAAAAAATATTTAAGTGATCGAAAAGATTTTTATTTAAATTTAGTATATAGAATATTAAAGTTTAATAGTCAATAAAAAAAAAATATGGAAATTGATAATAACTTTTAAGAATTTGTATCTAGAATATTTTTATTTTTTATATTTTTTTTTTAATTTTTGTTATTTACGATTTAGAACAGTGCATTGCAGTTTGATTTATTAAGAATAAAAAATAAAAAAATTAAAATTATTCAAAATAAAGACCTAATACATTATAACGAAGTAATTTTTTAATCAGATTTTTATATATGCAACATGTACGTAATCAATTGCATTATGATGTTATATTGTACATGCATTATGATGTTATATTGTGATTGGTACATTCAAGTAAGACAGAACGGACAGAACAAACATATTCTTATTATTTATGCTTATATACATAAAAACAACTTAGGCTCTACAACACAGATAACTTACAAACCAATAAGTTTCATGTTACGTTCATAAATTCAAATAGAATGTAATATCACTTCTAAGTAATTTTCAAGTCATCAACCAAATTCGTACGTTAATAAAAATTTTATCAACTTCAGTGTATAAATAATATATAAGTAATTAATAACATTAACAATTAACAAATAATTCAATAGTCTAGTTATGTATCTAAAAATAAAAATTTAAATCTTTTATATTGAATAATTTGACATAACAAAAAAAATGTATATCATAAGCTCGAGCATAAGTTTATGTAATGTTAAATAAATAATTTCAGTAATATATGTACAATTTTGACACTTTAAATAAAATTTAATAATTAAGTATTTATCTCGGTATACATAATATTTAAATTTGTGTTGATGTATAATATTTTGAATTCTTCATTTAACAAAAACTCTGTAAGTAGATACTCGATACTATTAGATCAAGATGAATTTTGTTTCTGATGTTAAATTTGTTATTGAAAATGTTTTAAGCAGAAAAATATACAATTATATTTTAAACAACAAAATCCAATAAATTTTTACATCTCAAGTTAATTAAAGAGGTAACATTTAAAATTAATTTCAGAAAATGGGAGTTAATAACAGTTTTGCCTATCATATGTCCCATCCAGTCCTGCTTTCATTGCAATTCTACCTTCATTGCCATAATTAAATAGCGACTTAATAATGTTTATATTTTTTCGTTTTTTTTTTGTTTCAATTTTCTATATTAAATTCTTCGATGTAGTTAGTAGCTATTCTTGTTCATGTGCGGCTTTTTTCCGATTCCTATCATAATATGGGTAATAAATAAACTTGTTTTCAATTGTTCACTTTAATAAAATCTGATTAAGTAACTACTTATAGGAATGCTTGGCTTTCTAAGTACAATAAGCTCGATAATAAGTAAAAAAAGGTATAGCCTCCGTAATACTTTTAACCAAGAAAAAACATTAATAAAAGAAATAAACTTCTTCAAACCTAAATTTTCAGTAAGATTCTAATGATTTAATTTTGAGATAGTAAGTCCAAGATAGCGATTAATTATTACAAGTTGTATTAATATTCAAAAAATTTCAAAAAATTTTTTATTTATGCAGTTTTTATTTATGACAAGCTGAAAGTAGCGCAAATATAAATAAATTAAAAATAAAATTAAATGAAAGAAATCTAAATATGCAATTCAGCTAATTATTTATTCTACTCAAATGAAATAAATTAAAAAAAAAAAAATACATTTTTTTCCCGCTCTTGATATTGCAGAAGCCTACATAACTTGATATTTTTTTTATATAAAACAAAATTAAAAAGGAAAATTGTTATCGTTTTCAAAATAAATATGAAAAATTAAATTGCATTTTTTTTTTTTAATAGTACACTATCAAAACAAAAACTTTTATGATTCATTTTATAGAACATAGAATGTAAGTACATACACATAGTTAATCAAAAAAAAAAAAAAAAACAAATTATCAAAAAAAAAAAAAAAAAGTTAAGTATGTATGTAAGTACTTCGCGTCGTGAGGGAAAAAATAAAACCGCTTATCGTTATCGTGGTTATGAATATTACACTATACTTATAGGCTCGAATATAAGTATGTATTTATTTATAACAAATTTACCTAGTTAATAAGTTTTGGAGGCTTGGAATTATAATTTATAATATAAAAAAAAAAAAATTATCGTAATAATTTTGTTTTCAAATAAATTTTAACTCATTTTGTTTTTGGATCTGCTTCCGTTTTCATTTTCATCTTATAAGTTCATCTAAAAAATTTAATCTCAAAATGCCAAGGCTTCTATAATTCGTAGAATATAATAGTAAAAAGTAAATGCCATCTTTTTAGTCGTTGGTACTTCACTAGGATTTCTGTTACTGATTTCTAATACACAAACATAAAATTTGTACAAATAGAGTTGAAGTTTCTTTATAAGTATAAATATCATATTTCATTATCAGTGTGTTGTCAAAATATTTGGTTCATTTTATTTTTGACTTTTCAATTCATTCATAAATCTTTTTTATTTTATTTATTTTTTTTTACTCAACGAAATGAGACAATTTCAATTGACCTTTATAACATTTTAATAAATCAAAAATAATCAAAATAAATAATAATAATAATAATTTTTTTTAACGATCTAAACAAATCATAAATAATGAAACAAATTTGACTGAACTTAAATATTCCAAGTTCAAGCATAAAAAAAACAAAAATTGATTCTATGTAGTTTATATATATATATATATATATATATATATATATATTATACAGTGTAGATTATTTTCTTCTTTCAACTACAATATTTTTTTACACACTTTTATGGCTCTAGGGAAAAAAATAAAAAAAAATAAAAACCATAAACACAGAAAATGATTCAACAAGTTTTTCTTTTGCTTGCTTTTATACACTATCTCTACATGTTATTTATTTTTGAATTAAAAATGTGTCATTCACTTTTCTTTTTTTTTTTTTTTATTATTAAAATATTATTTTATTTTTATATTTATTTCTTTTAAATATATATAAATAAGTATCATCATATATAATTTCATCAAACCAAATAAAAAAAAATTAAATTTTAAATTAAAATTTTCTTATCACCTCGGCGTGGCAGCGATGATGTCGACCTCACTTTAAAAATTTTCTTTTGTTTCTTCTATCAACAAAAAAAAAAAAAAAAAGAAGAAAAATTAAAAATTTAAATTTTATTCCACTAATTAACCGTGAACGGAAAATTTTATTTGTTACGCTTTTCTTGTCCGTCTAATAAAAAATAGAAAAAAAAAATTTTTTTTTTTCAATCATTTTTATTTTCATTAAAATTTTCATTTTATAAAGAGAGGTGTACTTGTAATGTACAATGTTTGTTGAGAAAATTATTATTTTTAATATTTTTTATTTAAATATGTATATACTTAAGTATATGTAAAAGTACCTAGGTAGGTGCCGGTAGGTGCCTATATATTCTATTTAAAATATAATAAATCATTAACAAAAATATAAATAATATCTACTTAATGAAATGTCTTGAAAAAAAAAAAAAACATAAAAATTGCTTAATATACGGTCTGTCCTCCTTAATGATGAAAGCTTAAAGAAAGCCAAAAAAAAAAAATTATTTTAACAACTTTTGCAAAATCTATTATTTTTCTTTTCTTCTTCACTGCTTATGTTGTTTGTGAATTTTCAATTTTGTACAAAAAAAAAAAAAATTAAATTTAAAAACATAAAAAACTTATATTATACCTATCTAATATACTTTAATGTTTGTATTTTTAAAATCTACGAAGAATCCACCTACGAACAGATTTATTTTTATTTTCTTTTAATTTATTTTTTTTTTTTTTTTATTATTATTTTTGTCTTCTTCATTTTTTAAAGGTTTTTTTTTTCCACGGATTAAGTAAGAAAAAAAAAAAAAACAAAAAAATTAATAAAAAAGAATTATGAAAAGTGAATATCATAAACAATTTATTAGGTAAAGAAAAGAAAAAAAAAGGTAAGGCTAGAATGTTTTAATCGAGGTTTTAATATTTTAATAATTTTTAATAATAATTTTGATTTCTGTTCATTTTGTAGGTTCATTTTAACATTAAAAGATACAAATACTATTTTGAGAACTGAGAATTATTTTTAAAATCGAACTAAAGCATCAGCTGTCTAGGTAAATTTACAGCAAGAAATGAGGCAAAGAATATTCCATTTTTTGCATCATCTTACTACTAAATTGTAAAATAGCTTTCAAATACTAAAAATGGTTTTACCGGTTTTTACACTATTGATTTCAGAATTAATATGTTTTGTCGCTAGTCTTTATTGGTTTGTATTTTATTTTTAAGATGATACGATGATACTATACAAACGCACATTTTAAAATTTATTTTCAGTTCATGTTACAATTGGAAAATGTAATTTAAAAGTACTTTCGTGCTGCTTAAAAATGGATTTTCTAAAATCAAATAAAGATACTTGCGAAAGAACCTAAAGCGATCCTAATAGAAAACTAACCCCCGAATCACACCTACAAACTAACCATTTGATAATGTCTAGCTAGACACAGGAAAAAAAAAAACATTAAAATCAATTTTTAAAATTAAAATAATTGAAGCGAGAATTAAATTATATAATATATACAAAAGTAAGTAAGTATATCATGATTTTTTTTATCGCACCATATATACTTATTGAAAATAGTTATATATATGTATGTTGTTATTCCCGTATCACTTAAAGTTATTTTATGCATATCATAAAAAAAACCTAAGTAAGAACCTTTTTTTTTTGAAGAATATAAGTATAGAACAGAAAAAGATAATAATTATTATATTTTCGATTACCTACTTATTGTTATTATATTTATAAATATAAATAAGTTTGTTAAAAAAAAGTATTTGTTTATTGCATAGGTATTCCATTTTGAAAAATATCGATAAGAATGTCAATAAAAATTGATTTTCTTATTTGGTTAATAACATGTAAACTTGTAAATTTCAAAGGTGATTTTCAGGCAAACTAATAACTGACATTTAAAAAAAAATCCAAATTTCTGGAAACGGTTTTCAATTAGAGAAGTTTAATGTATGAAGGTAGGGTATCTACATATTATTTAGTAATAATAACGTTTATTGAAAATTAAAAATCATTAAAAAGCATATAAGTAAGTAAGTAAAATTAATTTCAAGTGATAATTTCAATATTAATAAAACCTCGATTAAAATATAATTTTTGTTCGATTTCTTATTAAAACAAGGTTTCAACATTTAAGAAGATTTCACCGTTCTCAAAGATAAAGCTTGAATGAATTAATTTAGAATAAAATATATCAACCTACACCGTCTTCATATGATATTTACTCTTTTATTTAACTTAAAAAAAAAAGTAATATCTATCTGACAAGCCTGATCAGATCAGGAACAAACATTTTTTAACCCGCCTTTTAAATGAAAAGAACTTTTTTTGAAAGAAAATCTTAATTATTAACTAGATATAATGTTTCATTGATAGAATTTAATCAAACTAGGATTGAAACAATATCAAATTATAAATTGATTAATAACATGTTATATTATTTCACTAATTCTTCCGACGTAGGTGTAGGGAGGTATCAATTCTTTCCAACATAAGTTAAGTTATCCATAAAATGAGTGATCCAATAAATTATATCGGAAAAATGTTATTTATGTAAGTATACGTAGGCCTACTTTTTTCAAACAATAAGAATTCTATTTTTCGTACAACGTGATTTCTTAAATAATATATTTTTTGCTGGACAAACAACCAATAATAAATGTGTATAACCGGTGAATATTTCGATGTATAGTTATTCTTGACATCGCTACATAAAATTCTTCTCATAGCATTAGGTATTCCCTGAATGTTGTCGTAAGTATCTGTTACAATAATTTTTAACAAAAACTCGAAGAACCTATATAATACAACTCGCTTTAATTTATTTTAATGCGAAACCAAACAAATCACATTTTCACAGTCACAGTTATTGGATTTCCCACGCACTGATATCTTCGCTAAAATTAACACAATGTCCAACAATTATTTGCATAAAAATTAATTTAAAATATTTACAACTAAAATAATAAATTAAAAATATTGAATTATTGCTAGAATGTTACAAAATTTTTAAAATCATAATTTGGAAAATTAATTTCCTTTTAGTTTTAATGAATTCTCCTTATTTGGTTTGGTAAAATTTTTCAAAAATATATATAAATTCATTTTTTTTTCCTTTTTTCATTCAAAATATTTATTTTTGGGAGACTGATTCTCACATAACAAAATTATAGAAAAAAATAAATAACTTAAACTGAGAGCCAGTATAAGTATTAAGGTGAAAATAATTTTAATTGAATTTTCACAATTTTTGTTCAAAATAAGATAGTCTTTTGCGAAGTCTTTTGTCTTTAATACATACCTATAACAAATCCTTCATAATGCTTACTGTACTTATAAGTACTACTACAAATTCGTTCAATCCGAATTTTTAATCCATAAAACTTGACGAATTAATTTTGTTTCAAAATATAGTTGCCTAAAATATTGAAGATTGATTCAAATATGTATATACCATTACCTACGTATAAAAAATTGATAGGAAGGTATCTACAATGAACGGAAAAATATTTTATATATGATTTTCAATAATTGGAGGATATCTAGATATATTTTTTGTCAATTGTTCAAACTGTATAATTCTTTATTTTTATCTACTGTATAATTCTTATCTGAAAAAAAAAATTAACATTGATTATTTTAATTCCTCACCTAATTCTAATTAAACTCAGGACAGATTTGTAAGTATATAAGTATTTTCTTATTTGCTAATTTTCAGACTTAATTCCGATTAGTTAATTATTAGAAATCTGAACCAACAAAACTACCTACCTACCTACTTACTGTCTCCTGTACCAAACCGAACTAATTAAATAAAAGATAATAAACCCATAAATAAGTAGATTTGTGAAAATTTATACCTATCTAGATATAAGGTAGGTAGGTATTTTGTTCTCGTCAAATACAATAGAAATGTTGTAGGTATGTTATTAAAACAATGTGCCAGCACCAGCAGATATTAGTATCATAACATCATCGTTAACTTACAGATTTAGGTAGGTGCCTACATATTTAGTTAATGGCAACACAACTTAGAAAAAAATCTCAATAAATTTTTCTAACATACGTCCGTAGTGGAACTTTCAACAAGACCAGTTGAATAAACATTCAACCCAAAAAAAAGTTCCGTACTTAGGATCTAAGGTAGTTACTATTTTTGGCATTATCCTAGCTTAGCTGAAGGAAAGGGAAGTTAATTAATAGTAAGCTCAATTTCTAAATTTTTTTAATGATGGCTCTAAGATTACAACCACAAACACATAAATAAAAATTTCTTTTTTTTTCTTCACACTTTCATTTCAAAAAATTTTTTTTGCTCAATTTATTTTTTTTTTATTAAAATCTTTAACTCACTTTTTATTTTATTTTTTATATTTATAATTTAAATTATTTAAAAAAAAATTATTTAAATTTTTAATAAAAAATTTATATATTTTTAAATTAAAATTATGTTATAAAAATAAAAAAAAAACTATTTATAAAAATAAAATGAAAGAACGACGAAAAACTCCGAAAAACTGATTTGATTTTTTCATTTAATTCTTTCAAATCAAATCTATCTAAAAATCTAACTAAAAAAAAGAGAAAAATGATATTTGTACAATAGTAAAATTTTGACATATAAAATAATGAAACTTGCAAAAGAAAATACCATAAAAATAATAAATAGCGCCATCTACTGTTCAATTTGCAAACAAAAAAAAATTAAATGAGTGATTTAAATTCAATATTTTTTTAATATTTATTATATTATTCTTCAATATTTTTTACGGCCTAGAATTATTTGAATGTAGAATTTTTTCATAGACCATTTAAAGCTTTAAGTTTTTTTTTAATTGATTGGATTTACAATTTACCTTTTTCTCAGTTTTTCACGCCGCTTGTCGACAAGAGAATTCTTTCGAGTCAAATGTATTTACAGCCAAAAGAACCTACAGTTAAATGTACAATATTGGTCATAGATGGCGCTATTTGGAAATTTATCCTCCATTAAATTTATTTGTACTTTGCGATCGCGACGAACCAACTTGAGAACTTTTCACTTTACGGCTGACATTTTTTTAAAAATGTAAACAAAAAAATTGTTGAGCGCCAAATTAAATTATTTACAAAACTTGAACTTGAATCTTGAATATTATTTTTTATTTATTGTTTTTTTTTTAGTAACTAATTAAATATCTATTCTTTAATCGTTTCATTATTTATTTCCTGTTGATAGATATCTAATATTAAGATTGGTGGATTGCTACAGTGATTGT
The DNA here is from genome assembly GCA_964007475.1 of Hybos culiciformis. Classification (NCBI taxonomy): domain Eukaryota; kingdom Metazoa; phylum Arthropoda; class Insecta; order Diptera; family Hybotidae; genus Hybos; species Hybos culiciformis. The sequence continues at coordinate 77,337,118 of OZ023274.1, forward strand.
ATGGAACTTATAAAGGAGGAATACTCATTAAAACTAGGCCTTTAATACAATTTTTATAATTTTATTATAATGGATTTTGATTTATTTGAATTGGATGAAGATGATGAGTTTCTTTTATCGGCGCTAGAATCGCAACCAAATAAGTATACAGGTAAGATTCCTAGTTTTTAATTGTTTTGCTATGGGTATCTATCTACCTAGGTAGGTACCTACCTACCGTAATATAAACTTTAAAATTATCCATTTATTTTTTTTAGAACAAAATTTGGAACTTATTAATTTGTTACCTGAGTTCAATTGTAATGGAGAAGATTCATTAAATTCTGAATTTTCAGTTGAATCATTTATTAAAAATTATGCAATTTTTTCAAAAGATTTTCAATTAGACGAAGAAATTTTATTAACTAATTATGATTTCATACCAGATTCATTACATTCAAAAACAATAATGAATTTTGTTTTTAATCAAGCAAGGTAGGTATAATATCATTAGGAAATTTCAAAAATTATCTCTTAGTAATGTCTCAGTAGTATGGGTATAATAATGTTTATTGTTGTAGGTACTAACTTAGGATATTTTACATACAATATTTTTGATATTCAATCTTATGATATTTATATTATTTTCAGATCCAATATTCAAAAAATATTTGTTAGTGTAAATTTTCCAATTGATCTTGATGGAATGACATTATATAAGTTAAGAAGACAAGTAACACTATTATATCATCTTTTGTGCTCATCTAAAAATCCATTAGAATGGTCACAAATAGAAAACTATTTGCAGAGCATAAGAAAAGTGATTAATTCATTTGAAAATTTAGAATTTTTCAACACGATATTCATGGCTAATAGCACTCGAGGCAATGAGGTAATTATTTTTTCGTATGCTACAGTAAACCAAATATAATGAAAGGTGGTAAAATAGAAATGTCTTGAAAAAAAGCGCTTAAAAAAATGTTGTAATACCTGTTTTCATGTTGTAATACCTATAACTAATAAAGACTTATAGTTTGTTTTAGAAATCATAAATTTATTAAACCATAAACTTTATATAATTAAATTGGAAAATTAATTTTAAAATGAATTAATTCTGTTTTATATAAGTGGGAAATTGTTTAAACTAACAAAAATAATTTTTTTATAGACTGAATCAGCTTCATATCATGCTCTTCATGGTTATCTTGAATGGAAGTTTTTAGATTTAATACTAATATATAAAAATGAAGGACATTACACAACAAATGAGGTAAGCAAATTGACACAACTAAGTAATTAATAGCAAAGCTGTTCATAGAAAAGGTGTTTCTTCTCAATAGAACAATAACTCTAAGAATGGTTAAAAACATTAATTAAAAAGATTAAGCAAAAACTTTTTTTTTTTAATTTTTAGGAGAATTGTATAAAAATATCAATTACCGAACAATTTAATAGAATAATTATGAACGGGATTCAAATAACTATATGTTTATTTAAAAAGGTAAAAATTGAATTGATCGGCCATCAATAAAGTTGGAAAAATTTAAAATTAAAAATTAGTTCAGGCGTTGAAAAAAAAGTGGTTCAATTTCATATGCCATAACATTTTTAAGTTGTAATCGAACTATTTAATTCATACTTAGTTTTCAATTGATTTTTAATATTAATAAAATTTTCAAGGCTCCTTAATAATTTTAAATATAATTATGAGAACATAATTTTTTTTTAGCATATATATTTGTTTAAAAATTTAATAGTATTTCAAGTTGCATAACATTGTAGTATTATTTTTAGTTAGTTTTTTATAAAATTCATACGAACAAATGTTTACTCTTAAATATTTTGCTGCACTTTTGAATCAAAATTATAAATATTTTTTATTTTTAATTAGAAAAACTTACCAGAGATAGCTCTATTATCTGCATTTCCGTGTACTTGCATCAAAGAATTTTGGCTGCTGTTGCAAATTTTTACAGAGAACTGTGATATAAAATTCTGGGGTTCTTTTAATGATGCAATCCAAAAAATTCAGAATGACCCAGGTTGAAGTTTTAGATATTTAAAAGAGTTTTTTTTATTAAATATAATTTATCTTTCTAGAACAATATGAAATAAATTCCACATCAGTAGCTGATTTTACTATTTGGATTTTTAAGTTTCTCATCAAAATGCAAGGCTATAATACAAATGGCAAATTTCTTGGACCTAAAAGCACAAGGGTAATTGTTTGAATTGGAAATTGTTTTTAATTTATACAGTAACAGTTCGGGCTGCACTGAGAGTGGATATTTCGAACCGGAAAATTAAAAAAATATTGGACCAATATTTTAAATTCTTATAAAATTAAACTGCATTAAAAATTAGCGTACCTATTGTAAATATTAGCTATCGACGAGGTGTTTTTTATTTTACTATAAATAAAACTCGGGTCATATTAGGATAGTTCTTTCCACAAAAGTGTTATTTGGTTGTCTGCTCTCAATGAATTTTATTTGTGGTATAAAAGATATGTAAAAGGTATTCATAATTCATAATTGATAATTATCAATTGGTTTGTTACAATAATTTTTTAAATAGGTATGTAATTTTTTTTAATTATTATTAGTAGTGTTTTTTTCAATCACAGGTGGTCGAAAACTTCGAACTTCTTGAAATGGTGACAGAAAACTTTTTAAACCAAGATCCAACTGAAGAAAGAATTAGAATATTTTTGTGTAATTTACTGCCAATAACTTTGGAGTGGTGGTCATCCAAGGCAAACATTCCTATGATACTTTGGGAATATTTTCATAAAAAATTAAATTCATCATTTTTTATTGCTGGTTCCGCCCCGAGTAATTTAGCAGTTTCGAGGTAGTTAAGAAAAAAAAGTTATCAAAAATCCTTTTTGTTTTTTTGTTTTTTTTTTCAGCTCCAGTGGTAAAAAATATATTGATAAAATTCGAACGATGCTAGAAAATCAAAATCCAGACGCAAATAATTCTAGTTTTACAATTTTCATTTTTATTTTGGGAAAAACTCTCAAAAATTGTTATAAAAATGGTCAAACAAATCAATTACAAAAAATTTTGGGAAGAATTTTTTCGAAATTTACAGCAACAAAACTTTTAGCTTTGAATGAAATTGGGCTCCATAACTTAATAGAATTATTTTTAGTTTTAGCTTTAAGTACTGAATTTGCAGAAGTCTCACAGAAGCTTAAAGATTTACTTTTATCAATACGATTAGATAAAATTCAAGAAAAACGACAAAAATACATTATTAAGGGACACGTTGCCCTTCTCATATTGTTTACTGAGAATTCATTAGATGTATCAAATTATGTTAAAAAAATTTTAGAACAGCTGAGTTCAATTAAAAATGATTTAAATGTGTGCAAAATTTTAGCCGATGGATTATGTGATATATTTGAAAATGTACAAAATTTTGATAAAGGAGAACACACACTGATAGGTTTGTTTTAAAATAATATAAGGGTAGTTCCACGGAAACTGGCCGATTCGATGTTACCACACTTTTTTGGGCAAACAGTATAAATATTAATAATTTTAATCTTGAAAATAAATTATATTAATTAGGGCAAATAATTTTTTTTTAAATATTTACTGTTATTAGCAAAAATTTCAGCATAAAGACTGATTTTGTCATTCCCTTGGCTGTTACAAAGTAATGGGTTCGTATTCAAAACTAAAATTCGTTATTTTAATGAAAGACTCTAAAATTTAAAAAAAGTTGAGAAAATACAGTTCTAATTGGTTTCTTCTATTATTTTATGATTGTTACCGTGTCAGTAAGAATTTCAAACGCCTTAGAATTATGTTCAAAAAAAAAACCATTACAAGTAATATAATTTTCAATCGCAATGTCAGTTGGTTAAGTAAATATATTACCTCTTGATATGATATTTAAATCGACTTAAATAAACGGGTTGTGAACAGTTATTTAAAATTTTTCTATAAGTCACACCTATTTTGTCATTACCGTCATTACCGTGGTCAGTGTTTTTTTAATTAAAATAATAAAAAATATGTTTTAATCAATTTGATTTAGATTTCTCTGTTTTTTTCTTATAATTTAATTGATTTTAATTATTTCGAGTTTTTTTTCAATAAATTACGTAAAAACTGTTTTTTTCCTCATTACCGTGGTGTCATTCCCGTGGTTCTTGTGCTTACACGGGAAAGACTTGATCGGTACAAATTTTTTGAAAATTCGAAAAATGCGGTGTTCCCTTTGAATATAAATTTGAAATTATCTAAAGCATCGTAACAGATACTGATTTAAGTCTCAAAAATATATTTTTTTAATTTAAAATTTTTATTTAGTTTTCTGCCAGTTTCCGTGGAACTACCCATATGTACCTATATAAATAAAACTGCAATTTTTTTCCGTTATTTTTGGGAAAGTAACTTATGCTTTTACCTAGATTTTAGAAGCTGTATTTTTGTTTTTAGTAATTGACGATCTAATAAATTAAATCATTTGAGTGTGGTACTTGTTCCACAAATCAAGATTAGGAAGCTGAAATTCCGCAAGACCAAAATCTTAGATTTATTAAATTTAGCAAATTTAAATAATTTAATTTTTAATAAATTTGGGAAAAATTTGAGCAATTCTGAATTGCGAAATTTCTTTAAGATCACACAGAGTGAAAAAAAATTAAATTTAATTGCAGAACTTTATCTAACTAAATTAATTGTGGATTTTTTTTTAGATTCATGGCTATCAAATTATTTATATTCCTCAACAGTTGAACAAGAAAGAACTCTAGAAGCAATTCATATAATATTTAATAAATTAAAATTATTTTCAAATAGTTTATTCGGTTTAGAAAATGTTCAAAGTCTAATAGCTGCATTAAATGTACATATTCTGCCATTTGTGAAACAAAATTTTATTAACAATACATCAGATAAATTATTAACATTGGCTAGCGATTTTTGTATTTTAATTTTCTCAAATGATGTTACGATATTTCATAAAAACATAAATTTTTTTTTAGAATCAAATTGTGTGAACAAAATGTAAGTTAAAAATATTAATATATTCATAATTAGAAATAAGTTTAATAAATAATGGATAATATTTTGTATTTAGGTATGTTATAAAATTTTTGCTGGTTTTATTATCTTCAGACAAAAGGAATTTGATTGATCAGCAGTTGATAATTAAAATATGGCTTAGAAATTTGGTTGTATTATCATCTAACAACGAAGTAATAAATTTTAATGAATTTAAAATTTACAATAGAAATCTTTGAAAATTAAAAATGAAAGTTCTAAATTTAGTTAAATTTTATTTTCTCTGAACATATTAGTTTCTCTTAATAAGAATTTATTTTGATGAATAACTTTAATAATTATTAAATTAATTTTATAGGATGTGTTAAAACTTTCAGGACAAGTATCAAATTTAAGTGAATTTCGTTCTGTGTGTGAATTAAATGAAAGCGATTTACTAACAGCTAAAGAACCATTATGTGCCTTTATATCAGCTGTGGGTAAAAATTATAATGAATGCGGAGATTATGAAAAAAAAAATTTAATTTCTGATAAATTCAATTTTTATGTAAATGGATTTGATAAATGGATTTTAGAGAAAAATGAAAAAGCTGAAATTAAAATAAGATTTTTTAGTTTTATTGCAATTGTTATTTATAATTGTGCAAACATTGTTTATGCAAGGGTAAATTTTAAGACGTACATATATTACACATTTATTTTTTATTTTATTTTTTTAGTCAAAAATTACATGCTTCTTTCATATTGCATTCAGTCGATTTATATTGCCAACTCAAATTTTAGTCGGGAAGCTGCCCGAACCTAAATTAGCTCAAATAATTCATAAAATATGGTCAGTATTAATACAAGGAATTGGAACATTAAATTACAGGAATGATCAATATGTAACAAAAACTTTGGTTGATTTAATAACGAAGTGGACGCCTCATTTTAAAATAGTAATATAATTTTCAATAGATTAATTTATACGATAAATTATTTCATTTACAAAAAAAAAAAAAAAATTACAGTCACAAAATCCAAAAAATGTAGCACGACCGTTTGTAAATTGCATAATGAGTGAAAATGATCAATTAACAATATTTGTGTTCGAAAAACTGACAAATGTGTTCTTGGGAACACAAAGAAGACAATCAGATCCAAATGCTTGTTTAGTTATATCTATTTTTCAGGAAGTTACAGATGCTATATCTAATGATAGTATTAAAATGATTGTTTTCATGAAGTCATCATTACTATCAATTTTCGAGCATATAATGATGGTAGATGAAATTACACCCAGTAGACAATTGTTATTAGAAATCTTAAAAAAGATTTTCAGAAGTTCTGCATTTCAAGAGAATTCAGAAATCAAGTAAAGAAATAATTTATGAAATATAGCCTATATATAACTATTTCTTTTAATAATCGTTATTTTTCAAGACTTTTTTTTATACAGATACAATACTATTTATAAAATTAAAAAAAATATATATTCTAAGCGCTTAATAAAACTTTAACCTCAAAGGTTATTCTATGTCAATACATATTGCTAAAATTTTTTACATATTTTGAATTGCGTTTGTTTTATATTTTCAGGGAATTAGTAACTGAGTATTTAAAGTTAATAACCATCAAGCATTTGCCATACTATACTTTTTTCTATTTTGACCTGTTAACATTAATTGTCAATATTTGCGTGGAAATAATTAGTAATATGATGGATTTTATTTATGAGCAAGTAAATATTGTTGAAGCCAAAAGAGGTGGAGGAGAGGACAATAAATTAAGGTAAAACTAATTTTGAGAATATTCAAACTCTTGTAGATAGAATTCGTTAAATAAATCTTAATTCTCATATTTGCACTTCAGATTAAAATTTGATTTACAAAAGAAAAAAAAAATATAAATAATATTGAATTGTGTCTTTCTTTTCCAAAAATGTACAAATTATTTTTAAATTTTAGAAATCGTTTTAATAAATTGAAGGGAGCAATATCAGCCGCAAAATTTAAAAGTTGCCATTCATAATTGATAATAGTGTTTTTGTTTCATATTTTTTTATTTGAATGTACATAAGGTTTTATCAGTTATAATTTAAAATTTTACATGAAAATAGACTATTAAGAATCAAATACATAAGATTAAGCATAATACTAATAATCAAATTTTCAATTAATATTTTCCAATTACTTAATTAAAAAAAAAGTATATTTAAGGCGTTGTAGAATAAGAAAAAAATACTTTAATATAAATTTTGTTAAAAAATAAAAATAAAAAAACCGAAAAGAAATTCCCAGTAAGTTGAAACTATAAATTCTTTTATTTTAGAGTCGCCCAATTCTAGATTTCTTATGAACATTAACACAACATAAAAAAACAATTTTTTTTTTTATAAATATATATTAAGAAATGAACATTAATACTTAAAAATTAAAATACAGTATTATGAGAGCAATTTTAATCTTTTCATTGGTTTTTTTTATTGATGATCAACAAGAAAGCTTAGACAAATATATGATATTTGCTGTGTTCCAAAAGTTTAGATATAAAAAAAAAAAATTGGGGTGTAACTTCAAAATTCGTCAAACAAAATAAAATGAGTTGATTGTAAAAAAATTTCTTCTATCAATATAAACTTTAAACCTAAAATTAAAATCTAAGGCTGGATAAATAAAAATATAAAAATAATGAAATATATGTCTAGTACCTACATAATGCATGTTTAATAAAATTACTCTCTTTAAATTTATTACAAAAAAATCTTTAATGTAAAATTTTTAGCTTTTTCAATTATTTAGCTCATATAAAATATGTGAGATGGTGCGACTGGATTCAACATTACTTAAGGCAACATTAGATAAATGTGGTTCATACTGACGAAGATGCCTAGAAATAAAGTAAATTATTAATTTATTTATAATTTACGAAATATTTTTTTTAACCTTTTCAGGCCTTAATATGTTTTTTTCAAATTGATAAAAACTAAAATATTGGAGAATAAGAAATTCTAATTTGGTAGTTTTCTAACTTTTTTGGTGTATAACATTGATTATTGTAAATTTAAATATTAGCTTCTTTTGCTTTGTTTATGTTTTGTACGGTATAACAATGTGTTTAGTATTACCTTTTAGCAACTGTTGTATAAGTGATTAAATTTCTTAATATTAGGGCTGCTGTTAGACGGATACTTTTTGTTACTGGACCTTCATTTTCATCCTACGAACAATTTAAAAAAAAAAGTATTAAAAATTTATACAAAAAACATTAATGGTTGATAATGGTTAATTTTTTCTTTAAAGTACAAAATTTATCTAACCGTTAATTCTTTAGGATTTGAGTAATCTCCAGAATGCCTTTTAATAGCTTGCATTGCTGCCGAACCTGCTGAAGGAACTGACCCTGATGATGATGTTGATAATGCTGGAGAAGACGCAGCATTCCTGCCATCCGGCGCGCTTTTAATTATTGTGACTGGTTGAGATTGATTTGTAACAGGAAGGCCTTGAGTTAAACGTTTTTGAACTGCTAATTTAAGACTCTAAAAAAATCTTGTTAATCTTAGTCTATTCATTTAAATTTAATATTTTACCTCAACGGTGCAATGACGATCTTGCAAATGTGTCATAAGCGAGTAACGTTTCCTTGGGATTCCATCACAAAGCCCTGAAGCATAGGCACCCCACTGACAAAATATTTCGGATCCAGGCTCTAAATTTTCAGGACAATGAATTTTACATGCGTGTCGGTAGAGCTCTTGGAGACTAGGATATTTTATTCTATAAACAAATTGTAAACCAATGAGTAAATACTTTCGAGCTTTAAAAAAACTTGACCTTACCGAGGACATCCTCTCCAATCACAAATCCACATATAACTTAAGTCATCTTCGTCAACTAGTTGTTTTTGGGGAATGGGGCTGTGGGATACAGGTGGATTGGCCGGAGAACTTGGATTTATAACAGGTGGTGTATTAGAAGTTCTTGAAAGAATCGGTGAATGGCTAGAATTTATGCTAACTGGCGTTCCAGCTCTTTGAGGGTGTGATGGTATTGGAGTTCCAGCTCTTTGCGGATATGATGGTAGCGGTGTTCCAGCTCTTGGTAGAGCAGGAGAAAGAGGTTGTTGTATGTAAGATGGTATTGGTGTGGAGTTATTTGGAATTTGTACTTGAGAGGCTGTCATTTGTTTGACAATCGCTTGCGGATTTTGAGCTATTGTGTCTTGAATGGAGCTCTGTTCAATATTTGATTGGGCCGAAAAAACTGTACCTTGATTGTGAGTATATTGATTAGGTTTTGATTGAATTAAAGTGGACTGAGTAACAGGAGATGATGGTTTCATCATTTGCTGGGATAGTACATTACTTTGAGATTGACCAGTTTGAGGGTTCATCATTATCGTTTGCTTTTGAGGAGTTTGTTGAAGAATTATTTGTTTTGTGACTGATACAGTAGATTTATTAATTTGCTGGTTAGCTAATAATGCTTTTTGTTGCTGAATGATAGAGGTTGGTTGCCCTTGTATTTGAGCTTGGGCAGGTTGCGAAACTACATGTTGTTGAACAAATATTTGTTTCTGTTGCGCTTGAATTGGTGTCCGAACTATTTGTTGAACTATTTTAGTTGCAGTTGGTGTTTGTTGCTGGCTTATAATTTGAACAGTTTGACCCTGTTTTGCATTCATATTATTGTTGGGATTTGCAACATTCTGAATTACTTGTGTTACTGGAGGAGCTGGTTGTTGAGAATGTAATTTTATAGTAGCTGGAATTTGAGGCAATTGAGAAAGAATCGAAGCTTGTTGTTGCTGCTGAGTAATTTGTTGTTGCTGGGTAATTTGTTGTTGAGTTGGTTGTGGTTGTTGTTGATATATTTGTCCTGTAGCTGGATTTAACATTAATTGTTGCCGTGGCATGACAATCATCTGTTGTCCTTGTGCAGTCATTATAACTTTTTGTTGTGCTCCCGAAGGTACAACTGAAGAAGGTTGTCCTGCTTGCTGCTGAACAATTATAATAGTTTTAGTTGGTGCTCCCCCTTGTTGCTGCTGTTGAGTAACAAACACTGCTTGTGGTTGTTGCTGTTGGGTAACTGCATTTGAGTTTGAAACCGAAGTCGATTGTTGTTGTACTAAAAATGTTTGTCCTTGTGGATTAGTGGCCAATACAAATTGAGGTGCAGCATTTTGATTTGAAGACGCTTGTTGTTTTTGTAAAACTTGTTGAATAACCTGTCCTCCTATTTGTTGTTGTAATATAACAGGGACAGTTTGAATACCTGATTCTGTTTTTATGGTAGCCGTTCCTGCTGGTTGTGCATTGGATTGCGGACCCGATTGTTGTAGAATTATTTGTTGTCCCGTTTGTCCTTGAACAATAATTTGCCTTGGCTGAACAGGAACTGAAATTAAGGTTTGTTTTTGATCTGCAGGCTTTTGAACTGCTTGAATAGTAGATGCAGTTGGCGAGTTTGCAGAAGGTACATCTAAATCTTCCCCTTCTAATAGTGATTGAGCAAGTTCAGCATATAAGTTTGCAGCATTTTTAGATGGAGTAACTGGTAATTCACAGATGGTCTTCTTTTTCTCACTACCCGATTCATCAGATGTTATTAGTTTTCGTTTTATACCGCCCACCAATAATTGCGGTGGTTCTGGTGATTTTTTATCTAATAAATCAACAAGCATTTGATTAGAAGTAATTACTCTTGACGAACTGCTGCTAACTTTAAGAACAGAATCTTTTGAACTTTCATCATCAGTATTTGAAGATGTTGTTGATTTAGTTTTTGGTACAAACATTTCCTCAAAATTGATCATTGTTGCATTATCGTTGTCAGATATTACCCCTGAGATCTGTTGCGATTCATCTGTTTGTAATAATGGAGGTGGTGCACCTGCTACAGCAGCAATTAGTCTTGGTTGAGAGCTTGAACTGGTATTACTTAAAGGAGCCAATGGTGGCACAGAATCCCAATTCGACTGAAAATTTTCCATTTTTTCACTCGGAACTTGTAACATTTTCTTATCCACTGCATTAGGATTGATTGGTTTTATTGTTGTTTGTCCAACTTTAACTGCAGTCGGCTGAATTGGATTATTGACCAAAGCACTGATTGTTGTTGTTGGAAGTTTAGCTGATGCTTGAGATTGAGTTGAATGAATAATTGTCGACTGCTTTGATACAGATATTATTGCTCCAATTTGTTGCGGAGTTCCAGTTTGCTGTTGTAATGTAGTTGAAAAAGCATCCTTTTGTTTGGCTAAACTTTGACGTTGAGCAAGCTTTTCAAGACAAAATATATTATTTTCTTAATATTATATATAAATGTATAAATATTTTTTTTTTTTTAAATTAACTAGTTTTCTTAATCCTCCACCTTCCAAATGTTTTTTGGAAAATTAAAAAAAAAAAAGAAATAATGTTTTAATGATCAAAACGTTCTAAAGTGAAACCGCCACATATCCTAGGAGAAAAATTTTATTTTGATTAAGTATGTACGTATGTTAAGTGTATTCCAAGCTTCTTTTCTTGTAAGCTTCAGTTTCTGTTCTCGTATATTCAGTACAATTCATAATTATGATTTTCTAATTAACATTTTCGGAAAAATTATATATTAACCCAACTTGATGCTTTCGTCGATCTAAATATGAGCCGTTTATTTTGAAAGTGGTTTAAGTCCATTTTTCAAAAAAAAATAGTTAATGACACACACAATAGTATATATTCTTTTTATTTATAAACAATTTCAGTCTAGTATCATTAAAACCGCTTTGATTTTGACACTTGAAAATTAGCTTATGCAAATATTAATATTTATTTTTAAATCAATTCAAACACAAAACCTCAAATATCTCAATACAAGAACAAATGGACTTAAACCACTTTCAAAATAAACGGCTCATATCATAAAAGTATATTTTTTTAACTTTTTCTGTCCTTCGTTACCACAAGCAGTTGAAACGAATGATTTGAATACTGAATGATTATTTTATAATTTTGAATTAAGAAATCATTCATGTTTACATTTCTCAAAGCAATAAATTTATTTTATTTTATGGATTTTTCTAAACGACATTTTATTAAAAACCCTAATTTAGAGAAAAAATTCCAATTTATATTGTAAAAAAAGTAGTAAAGTAAAATCGTAATTGCCTACTCATTGTCCCCGAAATAGTGTGTGTAGTGTAGTGTTGCAGCTGCTATATTACTAAAATAATTTTTTAGTAATGTTAATTAAAAATAGAAAAAAATTTTTTTACAAACCTCAAATTGTCTAAAACAAAAAAAAAAGTTTTTTCTAGAGCATATCAATTCAATTATTAATACTACTAGGAGTTGAGTGAATTATTACATTCAAATTAGTATTTAAAAACAATCAATATTATACAATTTCTACTTTAAAACGAAAAACATATTCAATTAATAGTAATAGCAGTACAAAAAAAACTTTGTTGTTCTCAAAATTGAGAATAATTATTATTTTTTAATTTTCTAAATCATAAATTAGTAATTTTCTTTCTAAATGCAAATATTTTTTATTCAGGTCTATAATTTAAGTAATTTTTATAAGCTAAATAGGACTGAGTAATGATTAAATGATTCAAGAAATCATAAATTTAAAATTTAATAGGTTTGACTTAAAAAGCTGCAAAAGTTATAGTGTAAAAAATGAAACATTAATTTTTAATTTTTATAGTCTATGAGTGTTCTAGATAAATGCAATCTACTACTTATAATGGCATATTATGTATGCAACAATGATAAAACACTTAACAATACAGCTTGTTTGTTATAATGTATTTAATATTATCATATTCCCTAATTTTTCTTCAGTGTTAATAAAAAAACGTCTTGTTGCATTTCCTGATTGATGTTTTCGACTTCAAGTATTTAAAGAAATCATCTTATAATGAATTTATCTGACTAAAAATTTATAGATATATTTTCCATTAAAAATCCTGACAAAAAAAAAAATTAAGCATTTGGAACTACTAAATTTAAACTACTAAATTTAGTTCCTACAATGAATAAATAAAATAAAATAAATTCATCTGTCTAAATTTAAAACGATCACAGCTAAATAGGTTTGTGATTTTTGATACGGGTGCCTGTCTGTGTTAGTTAAAAATTATATGTTAATAAAAATAAATCCAGGATTTCGAAAATTATTATTATATTGAAGCGATTTGTTGTTAGTTAAACAATATAAGTTTTGGCGGCGTGAAGATATCCACGAGAGTTATCAAAAAAACGACTTAAAGCGTTTTTGTATGATCCTGCAGGGTTAAACATATTGTTGATAACAGACATAGAGATTTTCACTTCCACAATATATTATGTTAATTAATACAAATTTCTAAAAAAATCAAACATGTTACCTGATGCATAATATTTTGGGTATTATTGGTAGTAGTTATAGAAGAAGTAATACTGTTATTAGTTAAACAACTTGAATTATTAAATGTATTAGCAGAAGCTGCAGCACTTGTAATTATTGTTTCTTTAATATTATTATTAATAGTCGATGATGACTGACTCATCACTGTATTCGGTGTAATGTTGCTTATAGATGCAGTGGTTGTTGATGTTACCTTATTGGCCAATAGGCTTTTTATTAAAGATGTAGAAGTTTGATGGCCACTATCATTGCTTATATTATTGTTGGAATTATTGATTAAAGAACTTCCAACTGTCTCATTAGTGGCTGTTTGAATTACCGATTGTTCTTGGTTTACTGTCTGTGAAATTATAACACTATTAATACTTTGTTGTGATTGTTGATTAACTTCTGCCGATTCATTTGTGATCTATTGTATGGAAATATAAATAGTAGTTATAAAATTTGGAAGATACAATATATAATTATTAGCAAATTAAAAAAATTGAAATATATCAACTCAAAATGAAAAGTCTGTTAAAATAATAACTAGAAACTTTCTTTCAATATAAAACAGAATAACAAAATAAAGATTTATTTAATGAACCAAATTTACATTTTTTGTCAAAGTCACATTATTATCAATTGTTCCGGTCAGTGGAACAGATTTATTATTGCTACATTTTGTTAGTAATGTAGTTTCGTTAGCACTATTTAATTTTTCAATATTTTCGATTTCACTATCGGAATCGATTGTAATTATTGTTTGATTAACTTGCTGTAATGCCGCTGATGTAGGTTTTTCATTTACTTTATCATAGTGTCTCATGGTAACTGACTGATTATGTTCAATAAAATCATTTTGAGTTATAACTTTAAATAGTTTTTTATTATCTGATTTAATGTTACTTGTTTTGTTACTAAGATTAGTTTTATTAGTTATATTAGATGTGTAAGATAAGCCCGACGAACCCACCTCATTATTAATATTTGTTGCATTTTCATTGTTGAATTGAGTTTGCGGCACAACTGATTTAGGTGTTAGTTTTTGATTTTGAAGCTGCTGCTGCTGCTGTTGAATTTGAATTGAACCCTTTAGCGGTAATGGGTTAGCTCTTACACGCATACAAATATAATAAAAAGCACTGATATCTGTTTTTTTTATGGAATCAGATTGTTTGACCATTTGAGGTCCCACAATTGAACCAAATATTGAGCGAACAATACGAGGAAAATGGGATGGTGTTACTGCACCTTTTCTGTTCGATTTTTGTGCTGCACTTAGATACATTTTGTATAATTCTTGTTGCTCGACCCGACTTGTTGGTGAGTTTGAAACTATCTCAAATGTAGCAGTGAGCCATGAAATAGCAAATTGTTCATTTTCTTGAGCACTACTTTGTCCTATTGAATGTTGTTGTACTTGGGGTATTACCGGAATTTTTTTAGAGATAAGTAAATTCTGTGTCACAGGTTGATTACCTAAAGATAGTTTTTGATGTATCTGAGACGGAGATGGCATTTGATTCTGTTGTTGATGAAATTGTATTTGATGGGTCTGTTGCATTGTAACGTTTTGAAGATTTGCAATATTTTGTGCAACTATTGGCAACATATTTCCTGGAACTGTTTCAACTACTCGCATTAAAATACAACCATCAGGTCCGTATGATTGAGCTTCAACCGTGATTAAAGATACCTGAAATATGTTGTTAACTTAAATTATAATTTAATACTGTACTGAAGAGTATTTCCATTTTTTAATTTGGTTTTTTTTTCAAGCCTATATTTCTAAGGGTGATAATTTAATTATATGCCAATAATATTTTCATCCAGAAAAAATTCACAGTTTCGAAAATTTTGGTTAATAATTATTGTAAAAATTGTTTCAATGCACAAAATTTTGTATGCTGATTTCGGTCTTTAACTAAGCATTTTAAGAATTAGTATTTTTTCAACGTTTTAGGAAAATAATTTTTTTTATTTGTTATTTTGTAATAACTATCTTTTGTTGAATTCGACGAAAACAACTTTAGTTGCATTAAAGTCGTATTTATTATGAATAGTAAAAATAGTTGGTAAACCGAACAAAATTAAAACGATAAATTTGCAATATTTTTTAGCTATAAATTAAAAAAAAAACATTATCGCATCGATCATTAAAATGAAAACATTATGCCAACAAATTTAAAGTGGAAAAATTATCTTACTGATAGTAATCTAATTACAATGTTATTAAATCAAGTATATATTTAAATTTTGAAATTATACTCACTAAAGTATCAACAATTCCTTGAATTTGAATGACATAGTTACAAGAGCGTCCGCCCAAAGAAGTCAATGAATATATGCATTCCAAAGTATATATTAATAACATTATGTCATTCAGTGATAAAAATAAACTTATTTGATTATAAATTTTTTGGTCTAAACATTTATGCAAATGATTGTCATTGTTATCTCTTTGTGCTAGCTTTGCTAATATTTCCAAGCAACTTATAATAACACCACGATCCTGACCTTCTAATCCATCACAAATTGTAGCAAGTAAACAGCGTGTTAAGTTATCTGTAGTAGGATCTAGTAAATCAAGTTCTGTGGCAATATTTCCACAAATATCTAATGCCATATTATGAATATTTCCCCATCGAATGTTAGAGCACATTACTAAATATCTGAGAAATGTTCGATTTTTAGATAAAACCTGGATGTTCTCATCTAAAAAACTTAAATTTCTCATTATAGATGTAATTTGTTGAACTCTTTGTCCAATGTAATCTTGTGTACCTAAACCTCTCCCTAATGATAAGAGCGTCGTTTGATCATAAAAACCACTATTATCGGCTAGCATATTTTCAAAAATAGCACTTTTTTCCTCATTTTCAATTTTATCTTCATAAGCTAGTTTAAAAATTTCTGAATTCGAATGTAGTAGATCTTTCCAAAAGTTTTCTTGGCTATGACGTCGAATATTTTCATATAGTTCCTTGAAATGATTACGCATAGTATCTAAAAGAAAAAAAAAATTAAATTGATCCGTTATATTTTGAATTGCAAAATTTTCCTTATTAAATAAAATTTTAAATATTCTACATTAATGACAATATATTATTTATTAATATCGTTAGTTTCCTTACAATGAGAATAAACGCCAGCATGAGCCACCAAACAATCTACCAATTTAATACAATGTTCAATTTTTAACGTATGTTTTGATTCGTTTGCCATTAAAATGCAAACATTAATTCCAAAATCTTGTTCATTTGGTAATGGTGACATCAAGGCCAGCATTAATTTTTCGTATTCAGATCCATTGTACAATTCAGTGGAAAATTTATTTATTATTCTTGAATGTTCTGGCACCATATGCTGATTATAATTATAAGACATTGGAACATTTGACATTTGATAACTTTTTGCTGATGACCATTTTTTATGCCTAGGACCGGCATCATCATCCGGCTCTTCACTTCGGTCTGGATCTTCACCAAGAAAAACTAATTTCTCGTATTTATCCAAATAGCGGGCATAAATAGTTTTTAAAGCGACTGTTGAGTTCACACATCGTTGAGGAAGTCCAATGTCTGTTACAACTTCGTCCCATTCATTTCTGAGATTAACTTTAAGCCAACCACCACGAGAAACAACTTCTTGATATAATTTATGTAAATCAATTTCTCGACCCGAAATTCTAGGTAAACGTGTAACTGGTGTGCTTAAAATATAAAAAAAAATAGTTAGTAAGGTGTAGGTATATAGTGTATCTATCTACATAAGCACCACAAAAATAACTAGTTAGGTATGTTATATGTAGGAACATTGGCGGAAATTTTAACTCTAACTTACTTTCGAGCTTCATGAAAACTTAGAAGATCTTTAAAGAATTTTTCTCGATTATCAGCATACTTATCAATGTTTCGTTTTCTCGATTTTGGTCCTGCTGGAATTGGAGTTGAATTACTGTCATCACAATTTTGTTGTTGTTGTTGTGGCGCTTGTTGTGACGACGAAGCTGAAGAATCTGTAGTCATTATGTTTTTTTTCTTTTCTTTCAATTTTTCAAATTTTTAAAGTAAAATTTTTATTTCATTAGAAATAATTTGCTCATACGATTATTTGTAACTTTTTGTTTTAATTGAAAAGAATAAAAAATAATTAAAAAAAAATAAAATAAAAAATTCGGCAAATTTTATTGTGATTTTTTTT
This sequence comes from Hybos culiciformis, assembly GCA_964007475.1. Lineage (NCBI taxonomy): Eukaryota > Metazoa > Arthropoda > Insecta > Diptera > Hybotidae > Hybos > Hybos culiciformis. The sequence continues at coordinate 77,354,684 of OZ023274.1, forward strand.
GAGTTTGACAATATAATATTATAATAGTGAATCAAGTGAATAAATTTTCTTTTCACACTGATAAAGTTAATGCGACACTTGTGGTTAGTTTTTGCATTTATAAATTGATATTCATTATTATTATAATTTTTTTTCATACAATTGAAATAATTTTTATAAAATAATTTTATCTAGCCGTTCTGTCCGGACTTCTTGAAAATATTTCATAATTAATAATTTTCTTATAAATTTTGTTATTATTTTCCTGAAAGTTATTCATGCATATATTTTTAAATTAGGATATTTTTATTGAGTGAGTCGCAAACAAAAAAATATTTTAAAAATTAAAGTTGAGTTTTGAGTGGTTTGTTTGTTAATAAAATAAATTGAGTGAAATTTTGATAAACAAAAAACTACAGTTTTTCTTTTCTTTCAATGAAACGTCATCTATCGCTCGTTTCGTTTGTGACTGAAACAGAATTTTTTTTATTATTTTTTGCACGAAAGTTGTTGAACCTGGTTGACTGAAGGTTGAATTAAAATTTCTATTTGATATTAAAAATTGATAAAAAAAAAACTTAAACTATTTCTTAAATTTTAAATAAATTTAAAGCATTTGGATTAAAAAAATATATTGTTTGTTATAATGTCAGCACTAACTAAAGGTTTGTTGTTTGTATTTAAATGAAATCAATTTGTTAAAAATTAGAAAAAAAAGAAATTATTGTTGTTCAACAGGTTTGGCCGGTTTTGGGAAACAAAAAAAGTAGAGGATAGTGGAGCACTTACCTACCTAACTCCAATTTGTAATTAAGCTCGAAGTTTTATCCTAATTTGTTCTTGACTTTTGCCAGGAATCATCTACAAAAAATTAAAAAAAAAACATTTTTTTTCTGAAGTCCAAAGTTCATCGTCTCGGTTACAAACAGATAGTCTTTATTTTTTAAAGTATTTCTTTTTTATATAAAAAAAATTATATTTATTTTTGTTTTTTCAATAATATAAAAAAAAAACATAATTTATGTACTTTGAACTTATTTTTTAATTGAAAATAATCAATTTCACGATTGATCATCCTCTAGGTCTAGATATCAAAAGAAAAATCATCCTACGTCTACCTATCTACCTATAAAGAAATAATTTCCTAATCGAAAGCCAATTGTAGTGTTTGTATTGATGTTTTTTTTTAATTTTAGGTATTTTTATTGTTGGCGCAAAGAGAACTGCGTTCGGAGCTTTTGGTGGATCCTTCAAAAATACATCTCAGACTCAATTACAAGTTGCAGCGTCAAAAGCGGCTATCCAATCGGCTGGCCTGAAACCTGAGCAAATCGATTCTGTAATAATCGGAAATGTAGTCACGGTAAAAAAAATACATATAAATCATAATCACATCAAATTTTCAGTTTAAAACATTCTATTATTTTTAGGCATCTTCTACAGAGGGAATTTATTTACCCCGTCACACATCATTACATTGTGGAATACCAATAGATCGTCCAGCGTTAGGCGTTAATCGACTTTGTGGTTCAGGTTTTCAATCAGTGGTTAATGGTGCACAAGACATTATATTGGGTGCAGCTAAAGTTTCTTTAACAGGCGGTGTTGAAAATATGTCGCATGCACCATTCATGGTTCGCAATGTTAGATTTGGTACAGTATTGGGACAAAATTACAATCTTGAAGATTCTTTGTGGGCCAGTTTAACGGATATATACTGTAAGTCTCCAATGGCAATAACGGCAGAAAATTTAGCTGAAAAATACAAAATTTCAAAAGAACGAGTCAATGAATTTTCATTAAGATCACAAACATTATGGAAAAAGGCAAATGATGAGGGTGTATTTAAAACTGAAATAACACCGTATAAATTAAAAGTGAAAGGAAAAGAAGTCGATTTTGCTGTAGATGAGCATCCAAGACCTCAAACAACTTTAGAAGGTTTAGGAAAACTGCCGTCACTGTTTAAAAAAGATGGTGTTGTAACTGCAGGTACAGCTTCAGGAATTTGTGACGGGGCAGCATCAGTTATTGTTGCATCTGAAGAAGCATGCAGAGAATATAATTTAAAGCCGTTGGCTCGTTTAGTAGCTTATTCAACGGTAGGAGTTCCACCGGAAATAATGGGTATCGGACCTGTTCCAGCAATTGAAAATGTGTTAAAGATCTCAAATTTATCACAAAATGATATTGATTTATTTGAGATAAATGAAGCATTTGCTTCACAGACTTTAGCTTGTGCCGACCAATTAAAATTAGATTTAAATAAATTGAATGTAAATGGTGGAGCCATTGCTTTAGGACATCCTTTAGCAGCTTCTGGTTCAAGGATAACCGGACATTTGGTTCACGAACTAAAGTAAAAGAAACTAACTTTTTAAATTAAATAAAATTAATTTTATTAAATAAATTTTATTTCTAGACGAAAAAATCTAAAAAGAGCCATCGGAGCTGCTTGTATCGGAGGAGGTCAAGGTATTGCTGTGCTTTTGGAAGCGGTTTAGGTTTTCTAATAATTATAAGGCAAAAGATTATTAATTTTTATTTTATGTAATGTTTATTTTATACACACTTTATATACATACTAATTTAAGAATATAATATTTTTAAACTGAAGAAAAAATTTGATTAATTTACAAAAAAATTAGGGGCATTTTGGTAAATAGTAATTAAAGGACCAATAAATAATCGATGCGGAATATTCAAGAAAAACTTTGGGGTCACAAAATAAAGACCATGGCCTAACAGTTAAATTTCAAGAATAATAAATTAGGAAAAATAATATCAATTAAAACTTAAAACATGATTAATGAAACATGCAGATGCTGGATATTTCAAAACGTCACAAATTGGCATTTTTATATTTTTTGTTACATATTTCTTTGCGTGTCAAATTTGTCTGATTCTTAAGTTATGAGATAAAAAAAATTAAAACATTAAATTACTAATGTTTAAAATTCGCAATCAACTTTTAAAAAATTTTAGATAGAGATGGCTAACATTTTATTTTCGTTGTAATCACAAAGAAATAAATTATAAAATGAAACACATGTTTTAATTTAATTCCACTATTATTCAATTTAATTAAAAATAAGTTTTAAGTTAGAAAAAATATTTGACGATAATATTACGTAACGTGCCAATAAACAAATTTATACTTTCTAGGTACCTATAACCTATAACCTATAACGTAAGTATATAATATAGAGAAGTACGTACGTAAAATTGTTTTATATATGTACAAAATCAATTCTACATATAAAAATATAGGATTGAGTAATACTATGTATATCAAAATATGAATTTATAATCCATTATTACTTGCTTAACTTCAACAATTCATAGAAACTTCAAAATTAGATTTTAGATTTAAAAATATTACATAGCGAGCAAATTTATTAATGATGGCGCTTTTAATATAAATTTATAATTAACCTGATTGATTTGTTCTTAAAATTAAAAACTTATGTAAAGTTTATGATGAAATTAATAATTTAGGAACACTAAGCCATGGAATTGGTTTTCTAAAAGTTTTGAGAAATAATGTTAGAATCATTAGTTATTGAATAGTTCACAATATAATATCTAAAACACGAAGTGAACCATAAGTAAAGCCTCACCGTAATGATAATCATTGCTTGGAAAGATTTATAATTTAATTGCCTACATAATAAATTTAATTTATGAGTGAAAAATATTTGTGTGTATTACAAATTGAATACTGACTTAATTGTCTATAAAAAGGAGAAAATTTTGTGAACTTTTTGTTTTGCAACGCCAGACCCTGTCGTTCACAGAATTTTATGTTGGTTTGTACCACACTTATTAGAAAACTTAAATGCTAAAATATATAATATGAGTGGAGTTTGATTTTGCATTTTAAATTTCAAAATATTTTAATCTTTGTTTTTAAATTACAACATAAAGTTGACTTCATGTAATAAACAATCTACAACTATTACAAAATCACATAATTTTGCCATTATGTTTAAGTTTAATAATTAATAACTAGGCCACTGTCAATTTTGGTTTGAATGACATGTTTTTATTATGATTTACTAAATTTTTTTATTTAATTGAAATTTCTTTAAAAATGTTATGACAAGCGTAAAAGCTATTTTTAGAAATAATTTTTTTATACTAGGTATCGTCGTATATGATCAACTTCTAATTTCCCTTATACTAAAAATAATAATAATAATAATGACGAATTTCATACATATTTAATTAAAATTCAATTTTGCCAAAACTATGTGAGTTTAAAAAAAAAAAGAAAAAAAGTAATTTAAGCTACTCCAAAAAACATTACGTAAAATTTGGTAATTTTTTTTTCAAGCTCAAGGGTCACATTTTATTCACGTATCGTTAAAATTAAATTAATTTGATTTCTATGAATTTATATAAATTTTTACGAATTAACTTTTTCCATTTTTGTATTTTAAAATTGAATAATAATTATTTTTATTTTTATTCATTTTTTTAAATGTATAAATATATTTTACATGTGTAGTTTTATTTATTTTATATATACATATATTAAATTAATTTTTTTTCCCTGATGAAACATATAAGAAAACGTTAAAAAGAGTAAAATGCCTATAGAGATCTTCTGCACGATTTTATAATTTTAACTACTTTTAATTATAACGACCGTTGCCTTGTTACAGTTTCTGGGCTATAAATGTGCGTTTTATTAATTTTTTTTTGTAAATAAATATAGTATATAGCTATGTATGTTTTTTTTAAAGTAATATTAAAAGTTCAGTAGCTATCATTCACATGTACAATAAATAAAAAATATTATTTTAATTACTTTTTAAAAATAAAAATTTCAACTAAAATGTGAAATCAAATATCGGAAAAAAAACATGCTTTTTTATATAAATTTATTGGCTGTCATTACGTAATTTATTTTTTAATTGCAAATTAAAAAATATATTCTTTTATTGCTTCACCTTGGGGTACTTATTAATGTAGTCCACAAATTTTTGCACAACTTGATTGCAATGACATACCTACTAAGTTCTGTAGAATCTTAAAAATGTTTTTCTACAAATAAATCCAAAATTTTGATTCATTTCCTCCTATTCGAACGAACGATTTTTGTTCTACGAAATCGTTTTTGTTGAATGAACATGAATTTAAATGAAAATGTTGCAAATTAATGACAAAAAGCCTATATACAGCTAGAGGAAATTGAATTTACCATCGCTAAGTCCAATTCAAAGATTTAAAAATCAAATGTAAAGATTTTCCTATGAAGCATAAATGAAGGAACAAAATATTAATAAAAAATTATTTTATCTGATAATAAAAAAAAAATCAAAGGTTTTAAGTATTTATTTTAATTAAATGTTATCACGATATAAAGTTTTTTTTTGTTGTTTGTTTAATAAATAAAAATTAATAGTTCAATTAAATTTTTTCTGTTTTCCTTTTTTTTTTTTCCATTGATTAAAATAATTTTCTTATTATAACTCTTAAAAAAGATACAAAATCTTAATTCGACTTCACTAAAGGTAATTTAATACATTTATATGTATTAAATTAATAATAAAAAATTGGTATACATTTTTTCGTGATTATCTTGATGCGACTTTTGAACTTGTAACTATAATATACATTAAGTATTTATATCTACTACTTTTTCATAACATAAATACAAAATAATAATAGATATTTTCCATGAAAAATTTTAAATTAGCATTGTTATATGTTTTTTTTTTTGCTTCTAAAACAATTATTATTATGCTTTTAAAATCAAATGTTAAAGCATAATAATAATAACAAACTTCAATGATGTTCCACATTGATAAAGAAAAGTGTTAAAATAAAATTATGAAATAAATAAGATATACATATGTATATAAATATTTTTTTTTATAAACAAGCTTATTTAGCTATCTATAATATTATAACACTTAATAAAATCTGTAACGCTATTTAAATTTAGATATTTTATATAAAGAAGATAATATTTTTATTTATTAACTATGCCTCTATTATTTTAATTAATGTCACCTTGCCTTTTGATATCAAAATTAAGTCAAAAATTGTTATCAAGGTAATTGTACAGAATATACTTAGTACATTTTTTATAAAGTGCCAAAAAAATTGCTTTTCATTTTAGTAAAAAGAGTTAAAAATAATTAATATAAACATTAGTATTCAATTGAAGTCTATAAAACTTTAATTTTGACAATGTCATTTATGATGTAATTTTTTTTACGCTAAAATAAAAAAAAAGTACATGTAGGTACATAAAATTTTCGATTTAACTATATTGATTATGCAACTACAGCATGGTTGCCCCTTTTGTGTTTATTTAACAGAGTGAGATTATGGTAGAGTTAAACGGAGTTCTTACTTATCAAAATAAAATTAATCTATGTTACAATGTATACGATATCCATATAATTCCTGATTGCAAAAATAACTAATAAAAATTTTTTTTCAAATAATACTGTATATCTAAGTAAATAAGTTAGTTAGCTGCATTCCAAGCTATATTCCCTTCTAACGTCGCAAAATGATTTATTCATATATATTATTATTTTTTTTAATTTGCAGTTCTTAACATTAATATCTTTTTGATTTATGTATATATATAAAAATTACTTTATGTGCAGTTTCTAAAAGTAATTAATTTTGCAATAATAATGAACCTTAAATGGAAGCCAATATGGATATTTAGCCTTATTTTTTTTTTATTATATTTTTACGCTTACCAAGAAGAATGTCAAGGCTATTCAAGCTCATTATAATGAATCAATAAAATTGAATATAATTGAAGTAATTTGCATAAAAATAAAATATTTCTTTATTTAAAAAAAAAAAAATAAAAATAATATCAATTTAATGGCTTTCTTTTGGCAAACAAGTCTAATTAAAACTGCCATATTATCCATATGCAAACAATTTTCTTATAGAAGAGTTAATAACCTTGCGGTCAAATGAAGATGATTTCAATAAATAATATAATTTTTTATTTTTTTTTTACAACAATAATACATAAATAACAAATAATAAATAACAATAATAATAATTGTTATCATCATCGATAACAATTATATTGTAAAACCATTGATTTTTTTCTCTTCTAAATGTTAATGAATCTAATATTATGTTGTTGTGTTATGACATACATTACGTTATAACATACAGTTTGGTATTTGGTTATTTTATTATTATGTTTATTTAGAAATAAAAAAATATTATTTATTATTTTAATAATAATAATTTTGTTTCTGCTAATAAAAATATTTTATTATTAATTTTGAATGAATAACAATTCATTCATATAATAATATCATAAATGAACTAACTTTACTCAATAAATCTGAATATTTTTTATATGATTCGAATAAAATAATATTGTTAAGAGTTTGTGTTTTTCAAATTTTGAAAGACAATCCTTAAAAATCTATTCTTAAAATACATAATTAAATTTCTTGCCCCATGATAAGGTAGGAAGCCTACTATTTTAAACACTCTATAATTCATAATTGATACTTATATCTTCTAGTACATCCCTTTTGAAAGAACTTATTGATATGATGATGCAATTTTTAGACATTGTGAAAAATATTAATTTCATTCTCCATTATTTTAAATATTTCGAGACACAAAATTAATGATAATAATATTCCTCATTTCCCGTTGTGATTAAAATTAAATTCAATATTATATGTATGATAATTATTATAACAATTATATTTAATATAAATTCACTAGGTTTTAATTAATTTGAAATTCGTGGAAAAATATTTAAATTTATAACATTTTTGAAACAGCCATTTGAACAAAACTATATAGTTAATAGCAAAATTTGTTAAAAATAATTTTTAATTAAAATGGGCCTTGACTAAACGTCATTGGAACTGTTTTTTTTTTTTTTGGTATTCCATTCCTATCGGAATTTAAATTTATGTTATTGTGTCATCCATTCATAAGTTTGTTCTTAATAATGGAATTTAAAATGAATACTAAAATTTTATTATTTATGTACATAGTACAAATATGTATTGTATACCTATTTATTTATATATATATATGGATGATGATTGGTTTTATAAAAAGCTAATCAAAACTATTCAATCGCTGTATGGCGCTTTAATTGAATCGTATAAGCATTTTTAATTGAATCTTTATAAGAACTTTATTTTAATTTGAATTTAATTTTCATATTATTACTATTAAAACGTGGGGTCCTTGTCCTCTTTATGCGAATTATAATTAAGTAAATTTTTCATTTTGTTTTTGGAATAAATTTTTTGAGCGCTGGCGCGGTTAGGAAGGTGAAATTCGTAAATTTTATTTTTATTTTTTTATTATTATTATTATAAAATAAATCTATTATGAATTATGATGTTGATTAAGAAATTGACCAAGAAGCAAAAAAAAAAAAATAAAACTAATATGCGTAAAAGTTCTGACTTTAAAAACAGTAAAAATAATTTTAATAAATATATGAATATATCATCGATTTTTTAACATAATTGTTAAAATTATGAATTTATAAAAAAAATATTTACTGATCTCATAATTCATTCTAATGCATATTCCAAGCACATCTAAAAGATTTTTCCTCAACATTATTGAAAGAATTAACTTAAGTGCATTGCTAAGTAATACTAGAACTAGAGGGTTTTGCTAAAGGGTAGTTATAATGAGTTTATTTCTTGGCATTGTGTATTATTATACATATATTACACATATTTTTTTTTTTTTTTTTATTTTGAATTCTGCTTTATTTATTTTCCTTTTATTTCACAATTTTATATTTTTTTAATCTTAAAGCTAGACATATGTTTTTTTTTTTTTTTTTTTTTCTAATAACTAATGTCCCTATTTCGAAATCCCTAGTTAATCTATTTTCTTATTCTATTTTGTTTTTTATGTCTATTTATCTTATTTTATATTATTTTACATTATTTTATATTATTGATAATTAGGCATCAAAAAATTTTTTTAAAAATATGTATATTACACATATTATTATACATATATTACACATATTATTATACATATGTATAAATGTGCCATTATACCCTTATCCAATAAATTTAAAATTTCTATACTATGATGTTTTTTTTTTTACACTTTTGTTATTGATTAAGGATACATAATAACTAAAATTATTTGGTAATTTATGATTTATGATGTTTATTATGATATTGATTATATAACACAAATATTCAACATTAAAGATAAATTTTATCAATTGAAGAAGAAAATTTATGTTTTGTTTGACAAACTCTAATTTTCCATATTTCTTAATTATATACATGAATTCTTTTAGTAGAATGGTTTAAATAAATTTGTTGTTCATCGATGGTAAAAATTTATTTAAGTATATAATCTAGGCTTATAATGTCGAATCTCGACTTAATTTTGAGCCTAGAGACGAAATTAATGAAATCTATATTAAAATATTATCGTCGTCACACGGTTATATATTTATTTAAAAGCGAATATAACATATTTGACGTTTTTGAAATATTGTACTTTTTAGCTTTATATTAAGAAAAACTTTAATTCATTTATTTTCAAAAAAAACAGAATAATGAAATAGTGAAGATATCAAATGTTAACTACATTCATTAAAATTTGACTTTTAACATTGCTTTTTTTCGTCTAACATATGACACACCTGAACCGAATTATATTAAAATTATTCTATAAATTTGCGGTTTTTCTAAGCACATAATACATACTTATTTATTTATTCTATATAACATGTCCATATATATTTTTTAAATTAAACATTATTATATATTAAAATTGAACCAATAATTGTAAAATTAAATGAGAGTAGATTTTTCATTTAATTCTTTATGTACGATGAAGTGAAAAATTATTGCTTTGTAGAAAAAAAAAAAAAAAATACGTGAAAAATTAAACAGAATTTTTTTTTTTTGAAAATTTGGGTCAGTCAATTGAATGCAATGATATTATGTATTCAAAAAGTGCAGTTTTAAAATTGAAATTTTTTTTTTTTGACTTATTCATGTACGGGACAAACTCTAATGAATTAAATTGATAAAATAAAAAAAAAATTTATGTTTTTTTTTGTTTAATAATTTCTTAGAGGAATTTTGTCAAACCATCCAACCGAAATATATACATAGTATGTATGTAAATTCATTGGAATCTGGTGGGTTATTACGAGTTACCTTGGAACTTGGGAACAATATGAAAATACTATATTCTTTTTCAGTTTGAATGAAATTAAATTTTCATACTTAATCAAAATAGAATGTGAGATTTTTATATTTGATCGTAATTTATAATATGTGTACTCTATTGATTTTTCCAAGGAAAAGGAAGAAAATGATCACTGATTAATAATCTTGTATGTATCAACAACATCAACATTTGTTCTCAATGAGAACATTAACATAATTATGTGTAAGCAAAATTATATTTTTTGGTGTACCTATGTTAATATGATGTATGCTCAAAAATGTTTATAAAATTTTTGTTAAACAAAATAATAATTATAATAATTTTAAGGGTGCTGCCGGCTACTAACATTTCTAGCAATGTTTAATTTTTTATTTTTTTATTTTTGCTATGTATTAAAAACCATGACGAATTTTTTTAATTTAATGTACAATCAAGAAAATTAATTTCTACATAAAAAAAAAAAAATAAAATTTAATAATACCAGTTCTGATAAATATTTTTATTATAAAATTAATAGTATAGGTACTTAAATCTGAGTGTTCTTACGTATTTTTCTTATGCGATTATTTCATAAAAAAAAGCCTTCTGTATAATGTGTATATTTTGGTATATAATAGCACCTTTGTTACATGGATAAATCTATAACTATTATGATTTCTTTATTAAAATGCTTGGTTTTAGGCGGGAAAAAATATTTTTGATATGAATAGTTTTTTTTTTGTATTCTTTAAAATTACGTTCAATTCAAATAATATTTAACTTGTACTTTAATATTTATTAAAATAGTCTTTGGAAAACTGAGTGTTGATAAATACACAAATTTCGAGTTAATATGAAAAATATATCATTTATGGGAATAAGCTTGTTTGAAAGCTGTGTTCTTTTCAACAGCGTAAGACTTAAAACGTTCGCGTTATGCGTTTACGAGAAATCGAGAGGAAAAGGACATGTATAGGGACCCTGTTGCCTGATAGAAATTAAGATTTTATCACTGTTGTTTTTTAAATTCTATATATTTTTGGGTTATGCCATATTATAATTTTTGTTCAGAGCTCACTACACGATAATTAGGATAATGAATAGAACTGGATGGAATATTGGAATGGATGGAATGAGATGGATGGGTATAGATTATAGGATGAACAAATTTAGATAGACGGAAGAATTTGAATCACATGATTAGGTTCTATGTTCTATCGGAATTGTAGTCTAGCACTGCTCTAAGCAATTTGTTAGAATACGTTGGATGATTTTTCAAAATTTTGAATCGAACCCATGTTTTTTTTAAATCTGAATGAACCGTTTCTGAAGTCTGCTCATTCCAAACTGCAAGGCTTTCTTTATTTTTCTCGCAAAACTGCTGTGTGTGGAAAAGACCCATTCCTAACAAAAATATATTTTTTTGCACGACATCACTAATTATATTAACAGATTTTATTTGTTCTTAATAATTACTTTTGTAATTGATTTAAATCAAATTAAATAATTTTTTTTAACTCTATATACATTTTCGACAATATAGGAATTGTTTATAAATTAATTACCTAATTATTTAATTATATAACAATTTTCTTTTATCTATAAAGCCTATATATACTATACATACAAAAAGTCTTTAAGGAAATATTAATCATCACGAATAATGATTCACCCTGTATAATATTATATATCTGCAATAATTTACATGCATTTTTCAATTTGGGTTTTTTCAAGAAGATAGATATGATGAAAACAAGTATTTTTTCTTTAACAAGTGGTGCAATATTTTTTATTTTATTTTTTTTTATTAAATGAAGCATATTGTGCTGTTGCACTTTTAAGTGTGTTAGAAACAAAAAAAATAAGTGCAAAGCGCACCCACTTCATTTTGCAATAGGTCAAATGAATCTTCAATATTTAGTATATACTTTGTTTATTTTTAAAGCTTATAATAAACAAACCATAAGCGCCTCAATATAATTTTATGAGTTTTAATTTTATGGCTAACCAAGAAATTAAAGAAAAATAAAAAAACTGTTGCTAAACTGTTAAAAAATAGTATAATAATAAAGGGCGTAATATGGTACAATATTTTTGTGTTTAACTTTTACTATCCAACAAATTTATTCCTAATAATAATAACAAAAAAATAAATTTATATAGTGAAAAATTTGATGAATTTTTGTAGATTTAAGAAAAAATTTAACTATTTTTATGTATATTGCACTTCGAATTTAAATGATTTGAGAATTCAACTAACTTAGTAAAATCAACTTAATAAATGATCTTAATTAACACTTTTTTTTGTGAAAATAATCTGCATCAAAATAATAATCTTTTTGTTCAATTTCTACTTTGCAGAATTACGGGGGAGCATACGTGTTAAAAGGTCATTAAAAGATGAAAAACTAGAATTAAAATTATTAAATAATAAACTTGCAAATTTAAACGGCGCCATATTTTGAGCTATGTATTTTTACATACAATTATATATATATTTAATATTATTCTTGTTATTTTGATTTTTTGTTATTATCATAGAAATATTCTTTTACTACCACAAAATATATATATAATAATACTTCAGCTATTTATTTTACCCGTATTATATTCTTTTATTAATATTACATATATAAAATTTTTTGTATATGCATTATATGTTTAATTAATATTATACTGATGGTTTTGCATTTATTTGCAAATATAATATATATCACGGTAATATAATATCAAAAGTACTCTTTACTTTAGTTTTTCACTATTCCACATTTTTTCAATTTTTTTTCCGCCCTTGTTAAAAGCTTTCCACATCAATTGGTAGTAAAGTTAAGGTTTTTTTTAATAATGACATTAAAAAAAAAGAAGCATAATATGTAAATAAAGAAAAATTTTTATAAATCTTTGTTGGATAGTCAAAACATTATAATGTATGTAATTGCATCAACCTTTGTGTTTGTATATATAATTTACATAGTATATATTTTTCAATGATATTAACAACGTTTTTCAAGGGATAATATTGACCATTAAATTCCAAGCAGTAGGAAAATGTTTTTCTTTCTATTGAATTTAAAAAAAAAATAAATATATATTTATAATTTTTTAATACTTGTTTGAAAAATTTTCTCATGTTTTTTTTTCGAGAAAATGCCAGGGCTTCACACAATCACCACCTTAAGTTAGTAACTATATAGTTTTTTTCTACAAATTGGTTACACTAAAAATAGATTCTCCCTGCTTTGCACATAAAAAGTATTATATTTTGGTATAAAATTAGCTAATAATATCGTTGTGCTACATAAAACAGGAAAGTATGTATAATTGATCTTTTTCTCATGAGCTTTGGATTAACTATAACTAAAAAAAAATAAAAATAAAAAAAAAAAATAAACTAAAACAAATAATAACAAATAATCACGTATATCTTTCGCTTTCATTTTCATTTGCACAGCTGATCGCATTTATGTTAAAAAAAAAAAAAAACAGATATTTATTTAGGTTTTTGTTCAGCATAAAGTGCTACCAAAATATGTATGAGTTTTTTTTTCAGGTTGTGGTTTTTTTTTTTTTTTTTAATTAAATGAACCCGGCATTTTATTTTCTGTTTTTTTTTTCTTTCAATAGTTTTCAATTCGTGAACTCTTCTCTTTTTTGTTTTTTTGCAGTGACGATCAGTTTTAATTTATTAATCTCATGGTAATTTGCAGAATTAGTTTTTTTTAACAGAAAAACTCTCTTAAAAATCTCTTTTTCTTTATTCAACAATTCAACTATATATACAATATTCAACATCTGTTTTAGTTTTCTTATATTTAAAAAAAAAAATTGAAGTGATATGAATAAAAAACATAAGAAAATTGAATAAATCAGGGATTCTGGGTAATTGTTTGTAATTTTAATTTTAAGATTGAAATATTTCTTATTATAATATGTGCGGCCATACAGTAGTGTATATATAAAATCAAATATTTGAAATATTTATTATTTTCATATTTAAATGAGACTGGGGCCATTGCACTGTAATTAGATTTGAGTGCGTAACCTGCGAGATACACTATCTGAAAAATTCAGCCTGCCTGGTAAACTCTTTTTTGAATGTTGTGCAAAAATTTGTGTAACATGCTAATGTTTTACAAGAATTTTTATTCACACATTCAGGCTGAATTTTTCAGCTAGTGTAAATCTTGCACACAAGTATACACAGGGCTTAATTTCGACCGGAACTGTCCGGAACGGCGTTCCGGTTCTTTTTTTTTTTAAATATTACATACATGAAATTTTTTCTTATAAAATAAGAAAAAAATTTTCAATTCCTATTCCTACCAACGAAAAAAATATAGAAATTTTTTTTTTGCAAATAGCTATTTTTTTTAATTTGCTCATATTTTTTATTGCAATATCAACAATAGCAATTTCAAGTGCAGAATGTGAACGGGGGTTTTCAGCTATGAATTTGATAGTTACACCAGCACGTTCGTCTTTATTAACTAAAACACTCTCAAATTTACTATTTATAAAACTTGTTGGTCCTCCGCTCACTTATTTTGATCCCAAAATATATGTTCGCAGTTGGCTAGCCAAAGGAAAACATAGCGCCCTAGACTCTCAATCGAGATCCAGGAGTGCTAAAGTATACGATGAAAATATGGAAAAAATATGGAATCTATTATAATTTTTTTCGTATTATTAAATATTTAAACTTAAATTAATTCTAGCTATAGTCTTTAAAACTAGAATTTTGTATAAAAAATAATAAATAAACACTATTTTTCCGTGCGTTCCGATTCTTTTTTTTTTGAGAAATTAAGCCCTGAGTATACACATATATTTGACTGTAAATAAATTTAACTGTAAGTATATATTTTACAGAATTTAAATACATTTTTTTTTAAATTCATCTGCAGATTTAGTCAAGTTAGGAAAATTGAAACGTTTTTTATGTATTTTTGATTTAAGTGTTAACTCAGACCGATTTTGTTAAATTGTTCATGAATTTTTGGTATTTCTTTTTTATTATGAAATTTCCTTATTTCTTTAATTCACATTTCCCAGAATAGAATATATATAAATATATACATATATTATGTGTATACCTATTAAATCAAATTAAACATTGAACAAAAAGTTTTTTATTTAATTTGAATTTTCTAATAAACGTAATATATAAGATTAAGACATACTATTTAAGGTAGAGTTTTCATTATGTCAATTGACTTTATGTCTCAAAAATTAAGCTATAAATAAAGTTTATTGATTTTCTGTTCTTTTCTAATGCACTAAGATATTTCAAGTTTGTTATAAAATTAATTTGCGAATCGGTCGGCCTTAAAGTTAATTTATCTCTTCTACAACAGTATATCGTCGTTTTGACTTTATATCTAATAAACACATTTGAGCCTACTTTGCTTGTTAAACCTCATGCTAATTAAAAAAACTATAAATCCTTCAAATCTTGATCATTAAAGTTTACTACTTGCAGATAACATAAAAAACCTTAATAAAAGAGAGCTTTTTGTTTCTTGAAAAAAAAAAAGAAAAAAAATACCACTTTATTACAAAATATATATTTTTTTTTTATTATTTTATTATTATTATTTAAAATTGAATTTTTCGATTTTTAAAAAAATAAATAAAAAAGATTTTCTTCAATCTTTAGTTCTTTTTAAGTCTTTATTTGATTCGGTTGTGCGGTTTTTGATTTTCGTGTAAAAAGACTTTTTTTTTTATTTTTGGCGGATTCGTGTGAAGTGAAGAATAACAAAACTTAACGGTAAAAAAAAAAATGTTAAAAATTGCAATATAAATTTTTTTTATTGCATAAATTTTGTTTATTGAAGAAAAAAAAAGAAGAAAAATAAACATAATAAAAAAGAAAAATTTATTGTTAATTTTTTTTTTATTGCAAAATGAAATTTAAAAAAAAAATTATATTTCTGGATTATTAAAAGAAAATTTTTATCCAAAAATTCCATTATTTTTGATTTGAAAAGAAATTTTAACAGATTTTATTGTTTTATTGAAATTCAATAAATTCATTTTTTTTTTGTTCTTGAAATATTTGCAAAATCAAAAAGAAAAAAAAAGAAAAATATTGAAATAATTTTTTTAAATTATTAAAAAAATAAAAATTATTTTAAAGTTTATACGAAATTTTTGTAATTTTCAGAAAACACTTTTTTTTGGCTAATTGAATCTTTTTCCTTTTTTTTTTTTACTAATGATGACTGTGTTTTATTGTGCGAAGCCGTTATGAAATATTTTGTCATCATTTAATTTTTTTTGTGGCGGGCTTTTTAGAAAGAGATGACTGTTGATAGTTTTTTTTTTTTTTTTTTGTAAAAAGAAGTCGTTAATTAAATTTGCGGTTTTAAAGTTTCATAAGTTTTGGAAAAAAAAAAAATTATAAAAATTAAGTTTTGATTAAATCCCCCATTTGAATTTTCTTGCACGCTGCGATAATTATTTTTGTTTTCATTTTAATTTTATTTTTAAACATCTGTGAAAAAAAATTGCAGCCACAGCTATAATCTCCCTTGGTTATGTGTAACCCTTGTGTAGTAATTTTAGCAAAATTAATTTTTTGTGATAGGAAAGAAAAATTGCACTTTTACTTTTAGTTTTCAACATATTATGTAGATAACTCATTAAAATTAAAAAAAACTTATATTCTATATAAATATATTTTTTTAAATTAATTTTTCGCTAGAAAAGCAATAAAAACTAAAAAACTTTTCAGTAGCAACTTATGCTATACATTTTTGGACGAATTATTACGTACTTAGATTTTGAGTACATACTGTCAGAAAATAATACATACATTGTTTTCTGCTATATTTTATAAAGTGGACTTTTCAAAAAGCTTTCAATAATAATCTTCTTGTAAAAATTACCAAATTTTGAATTTCCGCAAATTAATAATGTAATTTTATTGATAATTCAACACGATGAGTAATTCATATTGCCTTCAAAATATTTTTATTTTTTTTTTTAATTTTCTTTAAACGATTGACACATGCATATATAATCCAGAAGTAAAATAATTTGACAACTTAATAAGAAAATTGCTAATAAACAACTTTAAATTTAGCTTTAAAGATGTATCATCATCATCTCAAATCTTGCTAATGAAGGTGGAAATGAAAAAACGGACACGAAAATTATTTAATATTTTATTTGTTTTTTTTTTGTTGGTAGCAAATAAAAGATTTCAAATAGAAAATTATCAAACTACAGATCGTCGTAATGACAATACCCTATAAAAAAAATTTACTCAAGATTTTGTATATTATATTTATATTGCCCATTTACCGGATTTTTAGTTCAAAATTTAACATGAGGTTGTATAATAACTAACTCGATAAAGGAAAATATTTGAGTGGAAAAAGATTTGAATACGTCAAAACATAAATTCATCCTTATAATCAAAATTTGCCAATTCACTTGCTTACTAATTCTTTTTTTAAGTTTTCAATCATTTAGCGCATATGTTGAAACCTGTAGATACAATTATTCACAATTGGTATTATTGAAAAGAAAATTTCGAGTTTTCGATATTTTAAAATTCGTTTCGCTTTATTCCAGCGACATTACCGTGTGTCTCCAAATCGTTTTTATAATACCTACTTAATTTAGCCAAATTTACATAAGATTCGAATAATTTTAAATTTTTTTTTTGCTATTTATTTTTTTGAATATATTTTTTTTCGAAATATTAAAATCTATTTCGTATAAACTGGATTTAAAAGAGTTTTTTTTTTTTTGTTATTGAATTTGTTAAATATAATTATAAAATTTTAAATATATAATCTTTTTAATTTTTAAATGTTTTATGGTCGAAAAGAACTTATTGTGTAATATTTTAGTTGAAAAAAAAAAATAAAATAAAATAAAAATTTTCAAAAATATTTTAAAGAGCTATAATTATCACAAAAAAAAAAAAAAAAAATTGTAAAATATAAATATTTTTCATTCATAAAAGCAAAAATTTGCCTAAGGATAGGTTTTTTATTTTTAACAAGGCACTTTTAAATTTTGGGTGAGTTACAAAATAAAAAAAAAACAAAAATAAAATTCTGTAAAATTTACTTATTTAATTTTTTTTAAATATATCCATATACCATTATACATTTTTTTTTTTATTTTATTTAAGTGGAAATTTTTCAGCGATAAAATTGTTATCATTCTATATAGAAAGTATTTATATAGATAAAGTGCATTTAGCCCAGAGGATGTGATTATTACATGTCAAACATGCAATTCGAGAAATGTAACCTTGGTTTTTTTTTTTTTAATACGTATTCTTTTTTTCTTTTGTTAATTAAATTTTGAACCATAATGTACTTAGTCTGATTTTAAAATACATGAAATTTTTTTTATGTATATATTAAGTTTAAACGCGTTAATAATTATATTAGATTGACCTAATTAAATTCTGTCATTGTGTCAGAAACAGTATTTTTATTCCATACTGCATTAAAGAGAAAAAAAAAATTAATGTAGAGGTTTAATATTTATATTAAAGAAGAATTTTCAGATTGCATTCCATTTTGGACTACATAACTAGGTTCCTATTTAGATTTAATTCTGCATTAGAAATTAACTTCGTTCATATATAGCAGGGGTGTCAACTGATTTGTCTATTAGACCTACTTCGTGCAGTAAAAATCCTCTGCGATCTACTTTTTCTAAAAGTAGGAGTAAGAGGAGAAGGCAATATTTAGGGATTAAAATTCTAATTGTTCGTCTGTTAAATTAATTCGGTACTTCGACTTTATTATTTTCATTTGTGAAAATGCTGATTCGCACAAATATGTCGAACCAAAATAGGCGTGTAATTTTCAGCACATTTTTTTTAGATTCGGATATTTATCTTCTGCTAAATATTTCCACAATTAATTTTCGAAAGCTCTTGCTTTAATATAAATATCATTTTGTAAAGTAATAATTTCTGCTTCAAGTGTAATGTTATCCATATCAAAAATAGTTGAAAGGTTTTCTGCAATTGTTTCTGCTTTAATATTGCTATCAAATGGAAAACTGATGTATAAAACTACATTATCAAGTTTTTTAAAATCTTCAAAACGGTTACACAAATTCTTCAATAACGTTCTTAGTTTTTTTTATATATTTATTTTCATCATAATTAGTAGAAGCAGAACTTTTTAATTGCGCCAACATGTTTGGAAAATTAGATAAATTTATGTGATTCTTGAAATTGCAAATAGCAATTTTAAAGGAAATAAATATCTGAAATACAAATATTTTTATCGGTGATCGACCTAAAATCATTACACGATCGACCGGTAGATCGCGAGCGACGTTATTGACACCCCTGATATACTTATAGGTTATATGCTGTACAAATTATATTAATATGTATACTGATTTTATGTACATTTGTGACACTGTCTGCATATAAGATGATGTGACACCGTTGATCGGTTATGTACATAATACATATGTATTTATAAAAAATAGCAATGATCAGTATTTAGATTTGAGAATAATAAGGAATAATGGAAAAATACTTCCCTTTTAAAGTGATAATATTTAAAGAAAAAATCGAACGATTGATTATATTTTCTAAAAGAATAACTTAAAACTAAAATATCAATAAATGAATTAAAAAAAAAAAATTATTGGATTTAATTATCAAATTTTACAATTAATGACAGCTAATATTAACGGAATTATTCTATGGGAAAGTATGTACGACACCCGTAAATTTATCTTTTGTATTAAATAAAAAGAGAAAAATATATATTCAAAATTTTCACTTGACTTAATCATTATTTGTTGAATATGTCTTTTATACAAACAAAGAATTTTAACATTTTTTTTTTTTTAACAAAATCAATATAAAAAATAAGAGCAAAATTAAATTAAAATTAATTTTTTTTTATATAAAATTTTATTAAAATGTGGCAAAAATATATATACATATATATAAAGTTTTTACTTTTATTTTTGCATAAATGAAAAAAAAAATTCAATAGGGTAATAAATCAATTAAGATTCTTTTCAAAATTAAAGAAAAAAAAAACTATAAATCTTAATTAGCATTTAATAGATAATTATCTATTAAATGAATTTTCAATATTATATATTGACAAAAATAAAAAATGCAAATTGCTAAAAAGAAAATTAAGAAAAAGAAAGCAAAATTAGGTTATATGGGGATTTAGTAGTTAACAATTTATAAACTGCTATGATTTTGACGATGAAAGTAAAATGTCTGCAGTTGAAAGAGAAAAATAAATTTACCAGACACATTTATATGTCAAAATTTAACAGACATATTTTAATGCCAATATGTTGTAAAACTAAGTATAAATCATGTTCAAATATAACTGATATAACTTCCTCAACCTCAACCGACCCGTTATGTACACGTTATGTGAAAGAGCTATTATTTGTGCTTTCAGAAACTGAAACAGAATAAAGAAGAAATATTACATAAAAAATATAGTATATACAAAAAGTTAATTATTCACTGGTTTTCCTCATACATAACTATAACTATCTGTTTTCATTTTTACAGGTTTATTTGATACTTCGGGCTTTAGTTCCTTTTTCGGGTGTTAATTCCCAATTTTCATGGCCGTTTATTCCCATCTCAAGCCTTAAAACCTCGGCCTTACTTAGGGCCCTACAGTTTTAATATAAAAATTAAAAAACATTAATGTATAATAAATTTGCACAGGCCAAAATACAGATACCAAATACATATATTAAGAATTTACAAAACAAATGAATTTTAATAAATAATGAATATATATAAAATATAAAAATAAGTCTATGGATCTTTGAAGTATATAATTACAATACAGTTTGAACGATACCTAATTTTGGTAATATTGTGTAGTTGATTCGTTTTCCTTAGGTAGCTAATGTATCAGGGCTCGAATATTTATATTTGTAAATATTAACTTAATATTATATTGCCGGCCCTTAAGAATAATTATTACTGCCTTCTGTTTGAAATTTATAAAATTATATTATTCAATAATTGTATGTAGACTATTAACTTTATATCTAAATATTGATTCTTAACCCTAATTAATTTTATTTTTTAACTTGTTCAGTTTTTAATATTTTAATAAAAAAAAAAAATACCCATTTTGTAACCTTGGTATATATACATCAAAATCTGTAAGTTTTACATTTTCGCAGTATGTTTTTTTTTCTTTTGCCTCAAATATATATGATATTTTTTGCTTTTTAAAAAGATTACACAGAGAAAGTGACCTTAACATATAAGTTTTGCACATATTTAAACTGTACTTTTTTTTTTGAATGAATGAAAATATAATACATATATATTTTTATAATCAGAATTTCAACTAAAATCATGCTTGCAACTGCGTTTACCGTTCACTTTTAAAAAGCATCTACTAGTAAATGGGTATGTTGTATATTAATCAATAATGCAATTTTGTTGCATTGGCTTTTCTAGTTAAATTTTTTTTTTTCACTTTTATTTTTATTTACATAAATTATTTGATTGTGAAAATTCTTAGTACTTAGTTATGCACGAGTTTAGTATGTATATATTAGAACCGCAGAGTGATCGCAAAATGTTTACTAAAAGATCACAGCTAACAGATTCAATTCAATTTCTACGAAATCTTGAATAACTATTGCGGATAACTCCGCACCAGCACATTAACGATATTTAACTTTATTTTCTTCTATTCAAATTTGAAGTTAATTTTTCTTTCTACATACAAACTTCATTTTCAGGTTTTACTATTTATTATAAATGTAGGTCCAATTCTTAATTTCTTTATCCAATTTTATCCAATAAGGCTCATTGTAGTTAATCAATATAAATGTTATTTATTGGTAGTTGTTATATCTAGATAATAAAGCATATATTTTTTCAAATAAATTGTTGCATTATGGACTTGCTAAAAGAAATACATAAACTTGACACAATGATATAAATATTAAAGAAAATTTTTTAATTGGGTTACAAAGAAAGTTAAAAACAAATAATAAAATATTGTAAGATTTTCTGATTATTTTTTATTTTCGTGAATATGTACGTATATAAAGTTTTTTTTAGATTATCAATTAATATCATTTTATACACTTATAAATTATTATATAGATATATATATATATATATATATACAGTAGCAATGAACATTACGTTGATGATGCACTTATCATTTTGAGATTTTTTTCTCTTTTTTCGTTAGTAAAATAAGATAAATTTAACTATTAATAT
The DNA here is from genome assembly GCA_964007475.1 of Hybos culiciformis. Taxonomy (NCBI): domain Eukaryota; kingdom Metazoa; phylum Arthropoda; class Insecta; order Diptera; family Hybotidae; genus Hybos; species Hybos culiciformis. The sequence goes on from OZ023274.1 coordinate 77,377,062, forward strand.
TGACCAATTGAATAGAAAATAAATTAGTATTACTTATCTTTTTTATTGGGAAAACATAAATTTACGAATTAAGAAAATTTCACCACAAAATAATGAGTTTCATATTTATGTATATTTTACGGAGTGCCTTTTATAATAAGAATTTAATAAAAACTGCATAATAAAATGATTGGGCAAAACCAAATTAATTTAATAGAAAAATAAATTTAATTAAAATCTTCAATTTTATTTTTTGTTGACAAAAATGTTTAAAACTTCACAGGCGGGACACCTCAAATTTTACTTCTCATCTTTATTAATATTTAAATTTTTTATTTTTTTTGTAATCGATAAATTTTATTTATAATAACAACAATAAGGGGCGTTTAAATTTATAATAGCTTAATTAGAAACGCTGCTAAATATATAGCGTGACGGATATTGAGAGACTTAATTGAATATCTAATAGTTCATGGAAATATATAATATGTCAACTAAAATATTATTCATATTATTATTATTCATAAACTACACAAATTTTAAGTAGTTTTTAGTCGTGTTTTAAATGTAATAGAAATGTAAGATATTTATCTACATATAATTTTGAATTTATTTTAACACAATTTTACTACAATTAATCATAAAATTAATCCAATTCACGTAGAAAAATCGATATATAGTTTAGTTTAATTTTTTTATTTCTTTGTCTAATATTAATATTCTATTTAAATACTCATCAGATTTCAACCAAAATATGTGTTTTTGTTCATTGATGGAAAACTCATCATAATATAATCTTAGTCAACATTATTTTGCTACGTTTTTAATTAATCAAGGTCAGAAGTTGATAATGAGATTTGATGATGACCTAATAGCAAGTTTTATTTGTCATCATCACAAGGAAGCCAGTTATTAAAATTAACCTTTCATTCAATTTCCCTAATTTAATTTAAATAAATGCAACTATGACATGTTATCTGAAAAAATTTAAGAAAAATAAGGAAATATTTATTTTTAATTTTTATAAAATTTAAAATATTGTAGGGATAATTTATTTCAATTTTTTATTCGAAATAATTATTTTCAATTAAGTAATTTCAGCGGTTTCTTTTTTTTTAGTTATTTTATTATTAATTTTACTTCTCAGATTACATATGGATTTAACTACTATTTACCCTTATTAATTACTAGATTAATTTGTATACATATATAATTTTTTTTGAATGGGTATAAAGACCTTAATAAATTTACTAAAAAATATTTTTGTATAAATTATTTTAAATAATTATCTAGAAGATTAAAATTTTTGTAGGAATTTCAGAAATAATTTTATGAATTGAATATTCTGAAAAAAAAAAGTTATAATAAATAGCAAAGATAATTTTTATATTTTAATTTTATCTTTCGTTAAAATTATTAATCAATCAAACTGATGATTTTTAATAATTTCCTACCTTTTTCTCCCTGTGTTTTATGTACCTACGTAAAAAATGGCCAATTAAAATTAATTAATCTAATCAAATAGTTTTAAAAAAATATTTTTATAAAGTTTAATTTCTATAGCTAGAAATATGACAAAAAGAATTATCTTTTAAAAAAAAGTACCCAATTCTAAGTTTTCCAAAAAATATGATAAAATTAGTTGCTAAATTTTGAGTCGCGATGAGAAATAAAAACTGAATGATTGGCATTCCCAAATTGCTTGTAATAAAATAATATAAATGTAGAAGATTGGATCTTGGATGAATATTTTTTGAATTGAAATTCCTTTTTTTTTTTTTTTTCGAAACTCATAAGCGTATATGATTTATTTTCCTTGAACTACATTTTAATTTCTGACTCATCTGGGATTAAAGTCAACTGGTCATCAACTAATATGGTTCAGTAACTTAGTGGGTGGGAAAAAAAATTAATTAATTTTAAAAATAAAACGAACATTAAGTGTATTTTTATATTTTTGATCTTATAATAAATATATTATAAAATTATATATATAAAATTTTCATTATAATAAATAATGAGAATATTTTTTAATTGTGGAATTATTCTATAAATATAAATAAAAAATAATTATAAATGTCAGAGATGGTAGTAAATGTTCAACTCTATAAATATAAATATAAAATAATTATAAAAATGTCAGAGGTGGTAGTAAATGTTCAATTCTATAAATATAAATATAAAATAATTATAAAAATGTCAGAGGTGGTAGTAAATTTTCAATTCTATAAATATAAATATAAAATAATTGTCAGAGGTGATTTTCACGGACATTTTTTCAAAGATGAACTTAATCTACGTAATATTTAATAACACATATATATTAATTTTAAATTATTATATACAGAATATTATAGATAGAGGACAGAGAAATAATTCACATGATGTTTAAATAAATTCATAAAGAAATATTACTTAATGACTGTTAGTTCCAAGCAACATAAGAGTATACATATCGATGATGGATCTGTATTAATATTAATCCACAGTTTGATCTTAATTCTTTTTTTCGATTAATAAAAATTTTTTTTTTTGTGGCCATAAAACATTTACATAGATCACATTTAAAATGTTCTCATATATTTATGTAGATTCTAGAAAATTGTTAATTTACATAATTGAGCCATTTTGAAATTCAAATTTGAACAAGAATTGGAATAAAAGAAAAATTTTATCGCATTTATTAAATCTAATCAATTAATTTTCTATGAGCTTATAGTCAACTTTAAGAAAGATCATTATAAATCATATAATTTTGAAATATTTTAAATCATAAAACACAAGAAAAAAAAAATGTGTAGGTAAAATTGTTTCGCCAGGTGTCATTTTTAGCAAATTAAGAAAATATTATTCATTCTTCGAAATTATAGTTTTTTTATTTTTTAATTTTTGTAATAACCATTTGGACACCTTTATAAGGTTCATTGACATTTAGTTATTTATTCCCAAGAAAATTTGTCTGATTTTTCATTTTAACTTCAAGTTATGAACTTCAGAAATAAAGTTTTTTTTTTGTACTTAGAATTATATTGGTCACTTGACAGTAAATTTAAGAAATTTTATTGTTTTTAACTTAAAAAAATGTGGATGAGTCGATTTATAATTCTGTGTGTGTAGGCCTTTGTTTCGGTTTAATGATCTTTTGTGATTTCTATCTTGGTAGATTTTATGTAGATAATCAAAGTTCAAAGAATTTAAAAATAAAAAACAACTCATATTGTATTGTATCTTGAGGATTTTTTGAAATTACAAAAAAAAAAAGAGATAAAAATTACTGGTAAAACTTTCTGTTTACTTAGAAGTTTTTCTTATAATTTTATAGTATACTTATAAAAAAATGTTTAATTCTCATTGTGATAGTGGAGCTTATTTTCTCATTGATTTTTCAATGTTATAAATATAGTAATCATTGTACAGAAAGGAATATGATAGTAATGAAATTGAAGAATTTATTATCGAATTCGATGATCATGAGCTTTTAAGAGCGATGATTATGAAGTATATCATGAATCATAAGTATAAGTATGATTTTTTTAATTTTTGTAAATTGAATTGTTTTAATGGTTTATCTTTTTTTTCAGTAACGGACAAAATCTTATATTGATATCATATTATTCTAACCCAATTAGTTCTCTTTTGTGATAAGATTTGAAAATTGTCCGAAAATCCCATCGTAATTCCATTTTTCACTCGAATGGAAACGTAAATAGGTTTTTCGAACCATTTTCAGGTCTAAATGGAATACGTATAATACTGATACAAATGTAAGAGCTTAAGATTTAAATGTATACATTTGAACAAAATTTTGATATAAATAAAACAATTTAGGTACATTGATTTGATTCTTTAGTAGTCACTACAAATTCTCTTGATTTGAATATTCCATTTTTATCATTAATTTTTCATTTTAAATACATATTATAGTTATAATTGTATATTTTCAATGCGATATTCAAAAAATATATTCAACTTATCTCTCGGAAAAGCTAATAATTCGAAAAAAGATTTATATCTCCTAATATAGAACTCGCCGTGAATATTAATTTCAATTCCATTCAAGTGAAAATAAGAGTCTTGAGTAACTGAATTTAACTGAAATCAAATTTGAGAATAAGATTTTCGAGTATCGCATTTCACAGTGAATTCAGCAATAATCCCATTACGTTAACAACAAAAATAGAAACTTTTTATTTCAGCCCGCCCATGTGGTAAGTACTTATAAAAATGGAATCCATTTTTATGATTTCGATCAAATTAATTAAAAAAAAAAAATAGATTTTCAAAAGGGTTTTTTTTTTTCTCAATAAGTTCTGCTGGCCTTGACTTAAGTAATTTCCTCATTCAATGCGAAAATTATTAAACCAATAAATAATTGTGTTTAATTGTTATTTCTTTTAACGAATTCAAAATTTTTACTACTGTTAATTAATATTAAAAACATAAATTTCGTAATTTTTATTTCTATTTTGATTTGTTTGTGCAAATCAATTTTTTTTTAGTAGGTTAAATTGATTTTTTATTTCTTCAGGTTCAGATCAAAGTTATTCGCCACCAATAAATATTAAAAGTTTACATAAAAAACATATATATTTTATATTCATTTATCAAAAAAAAATTATAAATAATTTAATTTTTATTTATCATTTTAGGTATCTTTATACGCTTTGAAGTTTTTTTTTTTGTTTCTGTGTAATATGTAACTATTTTTAATATTTGTATTCTCTCAAGTTAGTATAAACATATATAGGTGATTTTAGCTTGTCATTCATTTTTCAAATGTAATTTAACATTATATAGACAGAAAAATATCAATAATTTCCTTGTATAAATGGCATTTGAAAAATTTTCCAATAAAATCAACTTTGATTTTATTTGGTATAATTGAGACGATCTTAGTTTTATTGTTTTTATTTTTATAAAATACGATGGGTTGTTAATCTAAATTATAAATTAATTTTCTTATATTAATGTTGCGAGCAAAAATTTTCCGGTTTTTTCGTAAAAAAAAGTGAAGCCACTTTTCTTTGGGATTTAAATTTAACAAGAACGTTTGTGACAATAGTACTGTTTTTTATTTCATTTCGAGAAGAATATATTTCTAACTTTTTTACTGGAGATTATTAAAACAGAAGATTCGAACCGACATATTTATAATTTCGAATTTGTTTTCAATTTCTTATGTAAAATTTTGGTCCTCAAATATTCTTGACACATTTCAAAATTATTTTAATAATTTTGTTAGTACAGAATATATATTAAAATTAAAGTGAATGACATGTCTAAAAATTTAACAAAAATAGCATAAGACTTCATGTTTCAAGAAATACATAAAAATCTCAATCAATTTCAATTTTAATTGTTCCGATCATTCTGCGAATTATTTTTCCGGTTCAATCAGATGACTATTCTATACACTATACAGTTGGAATCTCTGTTTTGAATATTATAATTTATAACTTGACGTAGTCGTTATATTAAAATATTCTAATTTATTAATTATTTATAACAACACGAGATCGTTGTGAACTATTTTTTTCTATAAAATTATAAAATTGAATTTTTATATTAATTTTTTTTTTTATTAATTTTTTTTTTTTTCTACTTAAAAATAAAAATCAGCTTCAAGTTAGATTAACATAAATTATTTTATTATGTCATATAAAAAATATTAAGAAGAAGAAGAAGAAGAAGAAAAAAAAACAATAATAATAATTTGAATATAATTCCACCTGTTGTTGTGTCCATTTTAGACAGAAGTTCACCAGTAACATTATTATTATTATTATTATTATTTTATTTTTGCTTAACCATATTTTATTTTTTTTTCTAAATTTGTAAGCGCGTTACTGTCAAAATTATCAATTTTTTTTGGGATTTCTTCTTTTTATTTAAATAGTTATTGTTTTTTTTTTGTTTTTCTTTTCTCTAAAAAGATAATAAATTTAACACAACTTACGTTGAAAGATTGAATATGCCTCAAAAAATAAATATATATATTTTATTTATTAATGAAAATATTTATTTAAAACATTTTTTATTATTTTTGTTTTTTTTTTCTCTCAATGAATTGAAGAAGTTTTGATTTGCACAAATTAATAACACATTATCGATTTATTGACAAATTTCTTAAATGGCAATGAAAAAAAAAAAAAAATTAAATAAAATATAAATATAAATATGTAGGTATATTGCAAGAAATTTTATATTAACTTATTTATAGCTTTGTGATGAAGTAAATTGATTTTTATTTTTTTTTTTTAAATTTAGAAATTCATTAAGAGATACTTATATAGAAACAATAAAAATTAAGTAATTAATGTCTTGTTGAAAATTTTTTTTTAATTAGAATCTGAATTTCGTGACTTCTTAAAGATATTTTAATAATACATAGAATAGAATAAATAAGAGCCTAATTGAAAGTATATAATATGTATATTATATATCGATTAAAACGTCAAATTATAAAACACTTCAATTTTTAGATATCTCAAGAACAATTAGGAAATGTTTTTTGTTTGAGTTAATTGAAATTATAATAATAATTACTTTTAGATTCAAATTATATTATTTAATGATGTTCAAAACTTAATGTCAATATAATTATAAAATTTATGTAAAAACAAATATTTAATTGAAAAACTCTAATGAGTAGTGTACTTTACTGAGTCTTTCTAATATCTATATAAATATTCTTTGTGTATTACCAAATTAAGTAACATATAGAATAAACCTATAGTAGGAATTTATTAAAAAAAATATATACAACACAAACACTTCAAGGGAACAAATTGAAACATGAACACAAATTTCCGTCCTAGATGGGAGTCGATCCCACGACCAAACATGCCGAATTTTATTTTATACCATTTATTTTATACCAACAGAAAGAGCCAGAACGAAACACAGAAAGAAACAAATTTTTTATCAGTCAGGATTAGAAGCGGAACCGTCAGCAGGCGCTTAAATCAATGCGACACCCGGCAAAATTATTTAAAATTTCTGGACTCAAAAACTCGGATTTAAGTTAAAATCATAATTACAATATAGAAATATGTAAACATATTTTGTGTTTTAAAGAAACTTCAAAGCTTAAAGTTCTTCAAAGTGTTATTATTAATTATAATTTTTTTTTAATTTTTGATTGCATTGTTATGTATATTTTTTTATGAATGATTTCATTGTGCCAAAATAATCATAATAATTACGATTTTGTTTGAAAATGAAAAAACTAATGTACGCAATCTGTTTTTAATTTCTTTACATTTAAGCATTGTAAACAGAGGATAAGTTCAAATATTGAACTTCTAATTCATCAATTTCACAATTAAACATACAAAATTTATTAAAAAGAACATCAAAGCTTATCTCTGTAAGTATATATGCATATAACCCTTAAGGCTAATATTTTTAATAAATTTTATTTGCTCAACTATATTTTAATCATTAAATTTATATGTACATTAATTTAGTGCATATATATGCGTATACATAAGTATAAAATTATTATTAAAAACAAACTTTCATAACCATTATAAATCGATGTTTCATATCTACACATCATAATCTATCAATAATATATTTTCATATAAATATAAATTTAACGAACGATAAAAACTAAAAATGAATTATGTTCAAATATATATTAACATATATTATGTTATATGTACATATAGAGTATATAATATGAAAAACATATTATTTGAGTACACAATTAATTTTTTTGGTTATTTCCAAGGTTTCCAGCCATATATTCAACAATATACCTATTTTCTATATATTGTGGTCATATAACATATATTTAATAATCATAATGACTTATTAACACTGCAAAATTTTTATTATTATTAACAATGCAAATGTATACATTTCAATATCTATATAAAAATATAATATGTTGATGATGTATATTTATTTAATTATGCAACTTATTTTGAAAAAAATATATATACATATACTTACTATAAACAATATATATATATGTATGTATTTTTATATATAATATTTGTGTTATCTCCATAATACAAAATACAACACTTTTAACCAATTAAATATTTATATTGTTTACATATGATTATTATTATTATTATTTTTATTATTATTATTATTATTATTGAAGAAATATTTTGTTATTGTTTTCTTTATTATTAAGTATATATTGTTTGCAAATTTAACTATTTATTAACTTCTTAACATACTTTCATGATATTATTAAATATAATTAATAATGCTTAATTAATTTAGGTGCAATATACACTATTTTTTGGGGGAACAAAAAATTTATTTTCAACAACATTAAAACCTAATTAATGACAAAGAATTCGTTTTTCTTTACTATTTGATACAAGATGAGAATAGTTATTTAAAATTTTTTTTTTAATTAATGCCAGTTGGATAATTTGTCATACTTATAGCTGTCCAATGCCTTCAGAAAATAATAAACTTTTTTGGGTCGATAATATTAAATTAGTTTAGAACAGTAAGAAGTTGTAATATCACATACATGAAATTAAAAATTTTAAAGATAAATATCATTTTATGTTTCGATTTGATTTGATTTGATTTAAAAATCGATGTGATGACTCAGATGTGATTAAAAATATCTTCTTAATATTATGTTCAATATCATGTTCCTTAATGTAATTTTGTCACACTTTACATAAATATATATAATATATGTATATATATTTTCAAATAACCTAAAATCGAATATTTTATTATGGAAATGTATGCCAAAGATCGAATAATCACAAATTAACAAATAAAAAATTAATGAATTAAAAAATTTTAGCTATTAATCTTTTTTGTTCAAAAGTAACCAATCCTAGATTATGATTGATCATATGATATGAATGATGAAAAAAAAAAGAAAAATTAACGATATCTTTTTAGATATTTATTGTTTTTTTTTTAATTTTTTAATTTTTTTTTTCGGTTTTTGGTCTTCGATCAATTATTTTCATTGTCAGGTTGTAGTCGACACAAATTCAATTTTAAATGGAAAACATTAAATGACCATCACGTGCAAGAAATGTTAAAATGTGAAAAGATCTTTTATGTAACAGCATAATTTCAGTTAATTAATTTGGCAAAGTAAAGATCTTAAAAATTTTTTGTAATTTTTTTCAGATGTCATTAACCGAAAAGTTGTGTTAACTGATTCCTTTTACACATTATATTTTGTTTTAATTAAAAATTTGATTTTTTTTTTAAAAGTGTTCTTTATTTTGAATATCGACAAAGTGGCCAAATTAATTTGGTTTGAAGCTTTAAATTATAGTTTGAAATCTAAGTACCATGTAAGTACTATTAATTTCTATATGGAAATGAAAAATATACTACAATTACTAAGACGAGATTTCTTACGAATTGCGTTATTCATATTTTTATATATGGCTTTATAAAAGCATGTATATTGCCACATTTCCAAAAGAATAAAAATAACATTGAACTTTTATCTATTTTCTTATATGTGTAAAACATATTTTAAAATAATTAAAAAAAATCGTTAACTTTTATTTTAATTTTTTTTTGAGGGGATGTAATAGTAATGAGAAAATTAATTTGTTAGCTATAAATCTATGAAAACCAGGCCGCGAGGTAAGATATTAATATTAGTATTAATGTAGTAGACAGAAAATAGGTAAAGGTAATAAGTTTAGTTATCTTAACAAAAGGGTATTTTATTATGCAATTTTTATATTTTTAATTAAACATAATTTTTGTTTTTCTTTCGAAAAGTTATATTTCAAGTAAAACTATAAAATTTTATTTTGAAATAAAAATAATATAAAATTATGCATGGATAATAAATTTGTAATTTTTTTATTTTTTTATTACAATTGTTATTACAAGAATTTTTATATCATCTCGCTGAAGTACAAATGTAATTAATTTAATTATTTTTTTTTATTTTTAGTTTAAATACACAATGAATAGTAAATCGAATATGTCATGCTCTCTTAATGTTTTTTTTTTCTGCTATAAATTTTTAAAATAAGTAGTTAACGCTTTGAATGTAATCAAAAGATTGCAATTTAAAAAAGAAATAATTTCCTAATTACTAATTACAATTAAGCATTCATATATGCTAGATTTACGTAGATAGTTATGTTGTAGTTTCGAAAACTTGAATTCAATTAGTTCAGTATAAGGTAGCTATAATTCTACTCAGCTAATAATTTTAATTATAATTTAGTATGTATAATTTAGAGAGCTTAGTTCTCAGGTTTTTGTTTGGTTACCTGTTTTATGAAAAAAATTTAAGATAAAAAAAATGTATGTACCTACCATTGAGTATTATTCGAGTAAAAACAAAACATGAAAGGAATAAAAATCCGATTGAATTTATTGAAATAGAGTTCTTTTGAAAACAATTTCACATTGAGGACATCTTTAATTCCAATCAAGATTAATTTTAATGTGTTTCAGGAAATAAAGTAGAGTACCTATATTATTGAATAAGTATATAGCAGCAGCATATATACTGACTTTAAATTTCCTTTAAAACATATGATAAAAAATATCTTTTACTTAATTTGCACTTGAATTTTTAATACAAAACACATTCAATTCCTAGATTATATATCTAAAAAAACAATTCTAAAAACGAGTATATGATGAAGTTGTTAATATTATACAATACACATGTTTATACATCATTTACATCGACAATATTAATTAAAGTGCGACAAATTTATTCAAATAAAATTTAATGTTATGAAGTCTTTAATGCAATTTTCAAATTAGTTTTAAAATAAATGAAATAATATTTAAATTTCTATGTAATTATCTTTATGTAATTATCTTTAAGTTATAGAACAAAAATGTAATGATGTTTTCTAAAATTTAAACAAATTTTCATGTGTGATTTGAAAACTTAATATAAGCTTTAAAAATAATTTTTGTATATTTTTTGCATTATCATAAAAACATCAAAACATGTAGTAATAATAAAATTTGCAACTATTTTTTATTTCCAAAAAAATTATTATTTGTTTTTTCTATATATTTTCATTTAGATATATTTATAATGTAATTTTCATAACTTTATGAAATTTTATGACTTTTTTTGGTACGTGACATATGTGCGATGTCTCAAAAACTTATTAAATGTTATTTTTAAAATTGTTGTTTTATGTTAACTAAGTTATAATTTTTTTTTTGTAATTTTTAGGTAAAATTATTACTAAGTACACAAATATAAAAATGTATAATGTATATGAACCTATAAGCATATTTAAAATTCTTTATGAATTACAAATCAAATAATGTACATATTTATAAATAAGAATATATGACATAATTAAAAAAATAAATAAAAAATTCAGCCAAAATTAAAGTGAAATCTTTTATTTACGTCTGCTTAATGTTTCCTATTATGGAATATTTTATTATTAAGCATCACTATTCCATTAAAAAATTTACTTATAAGTATTGAAATTTATGAAACTCTCATCTTCAAAAATATTATTGCGAAATTAACACATTCTATATATATTTAAGGAAAATGATAGATCACATCTTTGCGTGTTACAGTCTTGACATCATACATTTTTTCGAAAGTGATTTAACGCATTTTAAACGCAAATTTAAACATTTTCGTATATAATTTTTGCTCCGACTCTTTCATCGGACTTAATGCGATCATGATTGCTTTCTTCTATGTAATTTTCTCTACAAGAGATCTAAGATTTCAGTGCAACTGTTTGTAAAATTGAAATTTTACTTGAATTTATATATATTTATACTTTTTTTTTTGTTTTAACTGAATTAATTGTACATGTACAATTAATTCAGTTAATTAATTCCATAATAAAATCATTGATGTTATCTAATTGATTTACTATGTGTGTAAGAAAAAAAGGAGAAAAAAAAAACCAAAAAATAAAAAAGAATTTAATGAAATTTTTAGAAAGTTGTTTCTATTATATTTTATTCTGCCAACAAATTAATATTTACGCCAATAAAAGATTAAATTCAATTAAAAACAAAAAAAAAAATGTTTTCATCGAATATCAAAAGACTTAAGCCACAAGCCTGTTCTAAAAATGGCATCCAAAATATTTTTAATAAACAATAAGACAAAAAACTTGATTAATTCAATTAATTATGAAATATTTTTCATCATAATAGATGATTTATTCTCATTTTTCTTATCTTTCGTCTCGGTTATGTTTGTTTTTTTACTTCAATTATATTAACAACAACAAAATTAATAGTGTGTTAATTTTTTTCCTTTAAATTTTTTATTTGAATTTAATAAATAATAATGAAAATATAATTAGTAAAAAATATAAGCAGTTAACTCAGTCAAAATGCTTTTCATTTGAAGTACAATTAACATATTACGGGAGCAGGTCATAAAAAAATCAAAATTGCGGAATTATGGCTCATTCGCCTGGGTCGTAAGTGCCCCGTTTTGGCGGTCTTATGTCCCAGTGAATTTCATATTTTTAGTTAGTCGAGCGCAAAAAGAGAAAAAGACTGTTTATTCTGAAAAAACATGAATACTGAAAACTACATACCGTGCAAAGCAAAATAATGAAAAAAGTGCCCCAGGGCAGCCGTTCCCCGAAAAACTTTTGATTTTAAAAGACTCCATATTGCGAAAGGAAACCGAAAAGTATTAAAGATTTTCAAAGTAGATATCATGTAAAATTTTTTTAATAGCGGATATATGTCCCATTTAAAGGATCAAAAGTCGGCGTGCGATTTTTCGCCGAACTTGTTATAGTCCCAGTAATTTTGGCATAACATAAGTTCGTCGTAGAAATTTAAATTTCGGCAGCGGCGTATGTCCCGCGGACTTATGACACGTCGCCTCACATTACGCGGTATTTACAGTAAAAATGTTCAAAACTTTGTGTATTAAAAAAAATTAAATGTATTTTTAGTTCAACATTTAGATTTTACCCCGTATTGATGCTTTCTTGTAAGTTCAAATAAATGTTGGAAAGTTCTACCACTTTTGTGAGCTGTTATATACATTATATAAAAATGTGTTTGTTATACAAAAATATGTTATGGCATCAAAAACTAATTTTAAAAAACACTAAAACTTATTTTTAAGTTAATTAGTAAACTCAGAAAAAAAAATTTTTTATATGTTTTTTTGTAGGATGTAAACAATTATAAGTATTAAAAGCGACCAAAACAAAAAACTTAGAAAAATTAAGAATGTTAACTTGTTTATATATGATTTTTTATTCGATTTAAAATACTTTCGGACAACTTCTTCTTTAATAATTTCAACAGTCGATCTCCATTCATTCATTCAAAGTTTTAAAAAAAATTTAAATGTCCATATATAAAATTTATATGAAAATTATTTAGACCACTTTTATCTCCAATACCCTGAATTGCAGAATTTCACTTTTATGATAGGACAAAGTGAACAATACTGCGAATTCATACAATCGAAGTCGGGCAAGTAGTTTAATAGCAATAAGGTTTTTAGTCGTGACGTATGGATGGAAAAAACGACGGATGGAACATGAAAACATATATGCTTGGTAGCTTAAAACTATATTGTTTGTATTATTAAAAATTTTTAATATTTCTTTTTTCGCTAATAATTCAAAAATAAAAATTAAATAAATCAAGTAGTTAAAATATATAACTTTATTATTTTATAATTATAAAGCAAACAAAAGAACTCTTATAAATATAAAGTTATAAATTTACTAGCTTATCCAGTTTTTAAAGTTCCACCATATTAGTTAGCTATATAACAATTATAAAATTAGAATTTTTATCAGTAAATTAAGTATATTCCTTTTCAACATATTTTTTACGCATAATTTTTATTATTATTAATTTTTTAAAGATTTTAAATGGTTTGTTTTGATTTCAAAACTTCTTAAATATATAATTTTTATTAAACAAATTATAAAATTACTTAATTATTTATGTATCTTATTTGAGAATCTTATTCTGACAAGTCACAACATAAAATTTATTATGTCATGTGTACTTAAAAATATATAAATATTATTGTTTTATTTGAATAATTATTCGAATATATAGGAATATACACATGTATGTAAATATATTTTTTAAGAATTTTGATGAGGCTGTGATCATCAAAACAAAATACATTGGTTTATGGTTTTAGCTATCAATATCAATATCAATATATAAACAAAATAAATTACGAATAATATATTAATTTTAATGTAAAATATACTCTCGTATTCTAACTAAACATTTTTCTGGGGTTCAAAAATTAATTTGTTCCTATAATTTTTCAGCCTGTGATTATGGCCATGGTATCTTAAAATTAAAGTATCTTAAATCGAAAACATGCTTGGAAAAAGTTAGGATTATTGTAATTTTTTTAATAAATGTAAAGTAAATAATTAGTTAAAAACTTATCAAAGTCTCAAATTCGATAGCTCGAATTCCTAATAATTAGTGCTTTAATCAAGTATTTATTCACCTAAAGTCCTAAACTAAATATTTCTATTATTATTTTTTATTATTAATGTTTTGTCTAAAATATTTTAAAACTATTTGTACAAATAAATTAAATTATGATTTAGCAAGAACTTTATAACTAGTGTATCTATTATTATGTATATAAGATTAATTTTTATTATTTTGCTTGTATAATTTGAAAAATTTTCATGTCTGGAAATTATGTTACAACTTTTATATTTATTGTTTTCTTGTATTATAAAAAAAATAACCAATAAATTCTAAGATTTGTTTAAATGGGACATCTGCAAAAGATTTATTAGTGTTTTTGATTAAAAAATTTAAAATTAATGTCATGAATTAGAGCATAAATTGTCTCCAAAAACTATTCAAGAACTTGTTATAATTTAATTTTGATTAAATTAATTTTTGATTAAATGATACATTAAAAATAAAATAAATTCAAATGTCTTCGGAAAAAATTATGGGCATTTATGTTATAAGACTTGTTTAAATCCAGTTTTTTTTTTTTTAAGTTTTATTTAGAAAAATAAAGAAATAAAATTTTTTATGGCTGGCTAAGTTTAAATGATAAAAAAAAATACGTACATATGAGTATATATTTATTTAGGTTTTCAAATTGAAATTGAAAAATTAATTGTGCTCCGCATAGAAATAAAATTCTATAATTTTTTTATTTTTTTTTGCATTCAATTTTATGCACCATAAAGATCAAGTTATCTGACTGTAGTTCATCTGATTTTTCTCAATTCAATAATTAATCATTTCGTAATATTATTCAATTAATTGAAAATTATGACTATAAATTTTTATTTATGTTAAAGAAAGTTTATAGTCATTATTTTAGTGGATTTCCACCGTTAATAGGAAATAGCTAATTATTAAAGAAAAAATTTATTGTATAAATTTAACATTGGAGAACCCAACAAGATGACATAAAATTAATAATTATATTATGGTTTTGAAGTCAGAATAGTAGTCTTATAGGTTAAAGTGGCGATCTCATCAGCATCGAACTTGCATCCTTGCAATGTTATAATATTGACTTCTTATGGTGTTTTGTTATAATCAGAATCCCGAAGTGGGTTCGGATCAGTTCGATAATTCCTTAAAGTATTCCAAAATAATTAAGATTAAAAAAAATTTGTTTATTATTGACGTTAATTTTTTTCTTAAATTTCATAAAGCTTACATGAAACGTTTTTCTATAATATATTTTTTGACTAAATTAATTTATTTATTGTAATAATTTTGATCGATATGATTTCATAAAAACAAAACTACAATATGAATGAGCCAAATCACAATTTGAACTCTTTTGACTTTTTATTTTTCTGATTAAAAATCTCACGATCGGATAAGAACATCTCATAAAATTCTATGGAAATTTTTACGAAACATAAAAATTTTTAACAGATGAATACTTCTCTTGACAACGAAATATACAGAAGCTATATTTTTTTTTTTTTTTGTTTTGTTTTAACAACTATTTAAAAAATAATTAGAAAAAAAAATATATAAACATATTCATTTATATATGTACATAAATATTTAATATGCCAAAAACTTATAAATATTTTTTTCTTTATATAAATAATCTTGAATTAATTTAGTGTTTTTGTATCTTCCAAAAAAGTAGAACTATTGACAACTTTTTTAATTGATTTAAACTTTAAAAGAGATTAAAATTAGGATGTCTGTAATTATTATTTAAAAATTTATATCGAAGTTTTGAAATCCGGGTCAGTTATTTACGTAGCATATAAAACAACAAAAAAAAAAAATTATTAATAATAAGTGGAAAAAAAAGGAACTTTTCCATATAAGGACAGGCACGATTTGTAAAACTTGTCAATTCCGACATTAATATTTTATTTTTATTCTTAATGTATAAAGATGACAGAAAAAATTTTATATTTTTAGAATTATTGTTTTTTTTTTTTTTTAAATACCAGTAACATAAATTTGGTAGTAAAAAAATATATTAATTTATTTACATTAAGAACATTAATAGCAATTGCTAGTATTACACCTTCAATTTTGACATAATTAGTTGCCACTGTAAGAATTAAAGATTCTAGATATTAATATTTAATTATTTTTGATATGTGCTAAATACGTTCGCTTTTCAACGAAATTGGATGATGATAGAAAAATAGTTATACGCTATTCATAATTGTACCATTATTATTATTATATTATTTATATTAATAGTACCATCAATATTTTTAATTGTACATTATAAAAAGTATTGCAAAACTATTAATTTTTATTTTTTAAGTCAATTTTATCATCGAAAACTAATATAGAAATAGGTACAGTATAGTATGGTATACTACACAGAAAAAAATTTGCTCGTACTAATAACTAAATAATTCGTTAAAATCAACGAAAAATTCGTTATTTTGGCTACAACGAACATTTCGTTGAAAAAAGCTCGTAGTTCGTTAAAAAAGTTCGTTATACCCCAAAACCAAAAACCTTTCAAATTCTTCAGCAAAAACACGGCAAATTCGAAAAAAAAAATTTACTAGACAACATTTTTTTTTATTATTTATTTAATTTTTTATTTATTTATTTTTTATTTATTTATTTATTTATTTTTTTATTTTTATTTTTTTTATTTTTTTTGATTTTTTTTTTTAATTTTTTTTTTATTTTTTTTATTTTTTTTAATTTTTTTATTTATTTTTTTTATTTTATTTATTTTATTTATTTTTTTTTATTTATTAATTTTTTTTATTTATGTTTCTATTTTTTTTATTTATTTTTTAAATTTTTTTATTTAATTTTTTTTTTATAATTTTTTTTATGCCCGCTTGTAGCTTCGAACCACTGTCCTAAACATTGCAATCCATCAACTCTGCCACTGAGCTATGAACTACATTTACGGCAATGTGTAAAATGGAAAATATAAGTTCTGTATGGATTGAAATTTTTGTTTCCCGTATTTAACGATAACGAACTTTTTTAACGAGTACTAAAAATGAAAAAAATGTTCGTAATAAGAAAATAAACGAAATTT
Organism: Hybos culiciformis; assembly: GCA_964007475.1. Classification (NCBI taxonomy): domain Eukaryota; kingdom Metazoa; phylum Arthropoda; class Insecta; order Diptera; family Hybotidae; genus Hybos; species Hybos culiciformis. The sequence continues at coordinate 77,394,502 of OZ023274.1, forward strand.
ACGTTACAAAAATGTAATTATTCATTATTTTTCGTTATGTTTACGAGAATGTCATTAACGAACTTTTTTGACGTAATGAGTACGAGCAAATTTTTTTCTGTGTATAGTATGGTATAGTATAGTCTGTCTGTAGAATAGTGTAGTATGTTATACTATAGTTAGTTTTACTATCAACATTTGACATTTTCTTATTGCTTATCAAGCAATTTTTTAAATTTTATTCCTATTTTGTGAAAAATATAATGCTTGTATAATATAATTTTAGTATTGCATACATCTCTATAATATACTATTTAGAAATTTTCCAATTTGACTGTTTGCACAATGATCCCGGATAAATAGGTAAATAATAATTTTAAATATAGAATAAAATAAAAATATAAATATACTGATTTTTTTTTTCATATTTTTTTATTGGCATAAAATCAAGAAAAAGAAATACCTACATACATATTAAGCAAAAAAAAAAAAAAAAGGCAGAATAAAATATCAAGCTTAAATTATTATTATTATTATTTTTTACTAAATTTTTTTCATTTATTATTCATTCTATAATAGGAGCTGTCATTTACGGTAAATATCTTCATATTAAAATCTAAAAATTTATATAAGCTGCTGCTGTCTTTTGTTATTCTAAATAATCAAATTCATGAAAATAGGAATAAGTCATAAGTCATAAACATACGTTTTTATTATAATTTTATTAAAAGTTCAATGTTCTGAAAAATAAGAATTTTTTTTTTTTTTTTAATTTTATTTCTTTGCCCATAGAAAGAAATATTAATAATATAATAATGAAAAAAAAAAACATAAGCGAGCAAATTTCTAAAAAAAAAAAAAAAAAACATATTAAATTTATCGGATTGATTTTTAATTTATGGAAATTTTTTTATTTTTTTTTTAATAGATTTTCTATTTTAATTAAGAATTGATTCGGTTCTTATCTTAAATTTGAAGATATATGTATATTTATTTGAATTTTTTTTTTCTGTTGCGAATAATTTATTACAAACTTTTTAAATAAGAATAAAAATGTAGAAAACACCAGAATGAAATTCAATCTCAATTTCAAGGTTATCAGGTTATGATACAATTTTAAGAATAATAAATAAAATAAAAGTTTCTATTTTTCGAAAGTGAAGAAGAATATATTATGAAATATGAAATTATTTATTAATCCTTCTGAATATAATATTTGAACTTTTTTTTTTTCGTTCAACCTAATTTCAATATTAAATTGGTCAATCATGGGAATAAAAAGGGAATGAGATTTTGGACCTTGTGCTTTTGGTAGTATCTTTCGAAAAAATATACATACTTACATTTTTTTTGTACTACTATTGTATAAAACCAAAAATTAGCAATAAGTTAGTTATCATTTATTTCTTCATCCTGATTCATAGCAACTATTCGTCCATTCTTTATATCCAATCAAAGTTAACGTCACTTCACTCTTTGAAAATATATAGGACCGTAAAACCTTTATTTTGTTTTATTCCGTTTAAATAAAGAAAATTTTACGTTTAAATACAAAATTGATTTGAGAAAACAAGTGAAGAACACTTTTTTTTAAACATTTTTTAAAGTATACACTCAAAATAAATCCCTTTACAACACAAATATAATGACCGTACCAACCAACATTATGGTGGTCATGTATGGAAAAACTTTGAAAAACTAAAATAAAATAATAAAAATTATTCAAAGCTACTTTATTATACAAATTACAAATTATAGCTAAAACTTCGAATATAATCGATTAAAATTTCAAAAATAAATATTACATTTAACTACTTACAGGTGTTTTCTAAATAATATATTGAACTGAATAACAGATGTAATATTACAATCTTCAACTAGTATTAGTTTTACCAAATAAGTTTTAGTATCATTGAAAAAAAAAAAATAGTTATAAAAAACAATAATTAAAAAAATTATAATAAAAAAAAAAAACAATTATATTAATTTAATTATCATGTAGAGTTTTTTTTATCGCCTGTTTTCTCTATTCGAAGTTAAATATTATTAAAATTAAACTATCGTTTCTCTACAATGTAAAATTACTATATGTATTAAATATAGATTATGTAATCTAATCTCTTAGATAATAACATGTAAATAACAATGTAAACTCAAATATGCTTACAAAGGATAAAAAAAAATTGAAATGCTTGAATTAAGGTTAAAAAATTCTGGATAAATGTGAACCCCTTTTCAAAAAAAAAAAAACTAATAATGGTCATCATAAATGATGAATAAATTTGTGCCCCCGTCAACTATACAACGTATAATTTTAAGGATTGAAAAGTTAGAAAATATAGACATATTTAATATATCAATTTAAAAATAGAGAAAAGTAAATTCGTCATCGTCTTTGCAGATCATATTAATATTCGAATCTGTCAAGCAATTAAGTTTAAGTTTTAGACTGGTTGTTTTTTATGTATTTTCTGATATATATTTTTTTAAATGGAACTAAATATTTTACGCTTTTTCATTATTTAAAATACAAAAGTTATTATGTTTTAAATTATAATCTGTTAAATAATATTTCCTTATTGCCGGATTAAATACTTAAAATTCCATAAAAAAAAGAAAACAAAAATTTATGAGTGTATTTAATTTTATACTACACCTTTGTGTACTTTTCTTATTGAAAAGAAAATTGACATGTAGTGTCTCAAAGGTCAATTAAATAATTTCTGGAAAATTGAATTTTTTATTTCTACATTATCGTTTTTTTTACAATGAAATCTTCTATGAAAAGATAATTTTATTGATATTATATGTACAATATGTATATTATATGATATTATATGTAAAGTCATATAACATTATCCATTAATCATTACATAATATATAAAATAATTTTAACACTAATAGTGTTTATTTTCGTAAAATGATAATTTTTAAATTTTATTTAATTTTATAAAAAATTTTATTGATTAGAATTTAAGTTTTAAAAAGATTTCTCAGTACAGAAACAGTGCTAGGAATTGACTTTTGGATTATTTTATTGAGAAAATTTTTTTCGATATTAAATTAACTAAACCATCAAATCAGCCTAACTTGATTGGTATTTGCTGGGTAAAATTGGTCTTTACTTTATAAATACTCTCTTATATAATATTTTATGTAAGAAAAACTTCTGATTTATGTGCGGGATGCAATATCTACAATTTCAAAAGAAAATAAAGAAAGACGATAATTAAATTTTTAAGTTCAAACAAAACTATAAGTATTTTGCTCAAATGAAATTAAGTAAAACTTTTTTTCAATAGAGAAAAATAAATAAAGGTCTTCAAACAAGATCTTTGTGTATTTACCGAGTGAGATTTTTTGTTTAAAAGAAAAATACCTGCTTTTAACTTCAATTCATAACTTTTTTTTTTTGGTTTATTGAAGATAAATATTTTAAATTATTTCTCATGATTTCTTATTATATGCGTTTATTTGAAAAATTTCAAAACAAAAGACTTAAGAAACAAACTTTAATTTGTAGATTTACAGAAAAATGTAAATAACATAAATTATTTATTCATAAAATATACTTACATTATTTCTAAAATAATATTTTCAAATTTGATTTTATTTTTTTTTTTAAATTTGAAATCATTTGTTTAATTTTTGTTTTTAAAAGTGAATAAAACTATACCTAAGTTCATTTTGGGAAATAAAAATGTAAATTTAATTGTGATTTTAGTGAATATAAAGTAAAAATTTTGTTACAACACTTGATAAAGAGTAAGCCTTCGCTTTTTTTTTTAAATCTTGGAATTTTATTAATTAATAAATGTCATGTCATAGATAAGTCATAGATAAGAATAAAAATTTTGCTACTATTATATTTAGGCTTGTTGATTAATCAGATTTCCTTCCCACAGTAAATAAATTTTCTGAATTTTTGAAATTAGAATTGCCATTTTTATTTATTTTTACGTACTTTCAAGTATAATTTCAAATTATTATTGTGTAAATTTGTAATTCTTGAGAATTTTTCTACAATTATCATCAAAATTACAAAGCTACTAATTAGTAACATTTTTTCTTTAAATTTAAAATATTTTCATTTCTCATAATGTCATAATTAGTAGTGTTTTTGCATCATAACTTTAAAAGTCATAATGTGTTTTTTTTTTTGTGAAGCAAATTAACAAAAGATATGAATCTACTTAATTATTTTTTATGTTGCATTGCAATATAAAATTATCAACAGTTCATAAGAAATTTATGAAAAGATATTGAAATAGATATTTGTAGTTACATTAAAATAGTGAGTATACATAGATAGAACACTATCATTATATAGTTATGTATAATCAGAGAGTTAAGATTTGTGAATATATTTTTGTTTGTAATGTGATAAAGAATTTAATGTTGTAAAGTTTCAAAAACTAATATAATTTCTATAATAGTTCAGCAAGAGTTAAGGCTTAAATCAATGATTAGGAAATGAAAACAGAATGATCCAGTAATAAAATAAATATATGAAAAAAAATAAAATAAAATATTTATGTTATGCTTAATACCTGGCTGATTTCAAATAATTATAATTATCATCATCAAAAATATTTTAATTATCTTTTTTCTTTTATTGAGTATATTTAATGAAATTTATTAATTTATTATTACATTATTATTGTATTGTTATTACTACTTTATATTAGTTTTACCCGAAAAATATCTTAGTAGCCGATAATAATTTCTTTTAATGCTTAAACGTGATTTTTTTTAATAAATTATGAAATCTTTTATATTAAAGAAATAATAAAATATCACGATTTTCTATAAAGAAAACCTTATGGTAGTGTAGAACTAAAAGTTTAATAATATGCATTTCTGTTAATTGTATGTTATCTCACAAGATATGTTATTAATTTTATTGTTTGATTTTTACCGAGCACTAGTATTTGTGGTTTCATTCCACTATACTTGTCTATTTCTTGTTTTTGCTGATTTGTGTAAGTAATAATGTTGCTCCTCAATTTGGCTGAATGGAAGTTATGTAGTTTTATTTTTTATTTGTTCGACTGCAAAATCTTAAACTGTATTGCTCATATTTGAAAGTCCGAAATTTATTTTATTAAAAATATTTTTAATACTGAGAAATGAGAATATAAATTAAAAAAAAAAAAACAATTTTATTTTTCAGGAAAATAAACATCGCGTTACATACAACATTGAAAGTAGAGAATATTATATTGAAATGCTTTTTAATTGACCAGAAAAATTAGATATTTTATTATTGAATTGAATAGAAAAGAAATTATATTTATTACAAAATGCCAATATACGATAATAAAAATGAGCCATCATCAGCCACAACATTATCAGAAGTTGATCATCATGCTTCAGAAGCGGCAAAAATTAAACGTGTTCGAGATCAAGCGTATTTTAATTCTTATAATTTTGATGCTATTGAAGTTATGCCATCTGATGAAGAAAATGATAGAAATAATTCACATATAAATATAACTATTACAAATGAGAATCTTAATACGAGTACTTTGACCGGAGAAATTCTTGGTAATGAAGATGTTAAATCAAAAACCTATTTTCAACGTTTAACATCAATTTTTACGGCCGGCAATAAAAGAGCGCCAGATAGTCAGTTGAAAAAAAATTTGACAAATTCCAAAAGTAACATTAACGTTGAAAATAGTAATAATAATAATAATATTAGTAATAATAGTACTAGTAGTAGCAGTCATAGCTCAGTTAATTCAACTACAAATTTATGTGACAATGGTACAAAAATAATTAATAAAAATAATAATAATATTAATAATAATGACAATGGTTTTTTATTACCACGAGCTATGCTAAAATATCAAAGGTAATTTAATTAACTAAGACAAATCTTTTAAGATTTTTTTCAAATAGAAAACATTTTTTTTTGATGTTATATAATTTATCATCGGACAAAATTATTTGATTATATCTAAAATAGATACTTTATTGATTTTGATGTTTACGAATTTCTATCATCTTAATGTCCATCAGCGATTTGTTATACCATATAAATAGAAATTGGATATTTTAGATTTGATAAGATGATGACACACTTTAATTTATTACTTAAACTGCTTGAAATAAATTTTTGGTTGCCAACAGTTATTTGAATATTACTTTGTGAAATTATTATTATTTAATAAATTTCCTACTATATTTGATTCTAGTTTTAGCCATTAAATTCTGAGGGCTTACAAACATCGCTTCCAACAGATTGCATAATAAAATATACTTATTAATGGTTTTTACCTTTTTAAGCTGTGTTTGGTTTAAAATTTTTACAATTATAATTTTGTGTTTGGCAATTAATAATTTCTAATAAATGCGTTATCATATAAACTTACATGATTTAATATGTTTAACATATTATGTTTGGTGATGCATAAAATAATGATGTATAATAAATTTAATATAAAATTAAGACTATAAGGCAAGGTTACTTGATATATTTATATGTTTTTTTTTATTATATATATATATATATATATATATATATATATATATATATATATATTATTTACATGTATATTGAACTCATTTATATTTTGAATTCAATTTCATTGTCAAGAATTATGCAAACGGTTTGTCTTAAATTTGTTTTCATTATTTTACATCCAATTCGCATGTCAATTTTTAATTTTTTTTTTTAATTTTAACATAATATTCTATGGTTTATGTTTTAAAAAATAAAAAAAAATAAAGTAAAAATAATATGCGTCCTGAATTTTTAAAGTTTGTCATTCAAAATTTTACCGATTTTATAATTCAATTATTATATTATGTAATTTAAATGCATAGCAAAAAACAACCTAGACTTATAAAATTTATTTCATTTTCAAGTATTTCGGAATGATTTATTGGTAAAATATGTTTATTTCTGGTAACTACTGGAAAATAGTTGTGATGCATGTAAATTATGTGTGTATTTTTAATAATTCTTTTTTTGTATTTGTAACGAAATTAGAATTATATTCTTATTATTCAAAAATTTACTAAAAGGTCACTTCACGTACATTATTCATTCCCATATATATAAAAATTGGGAAAAAGTCTTGATAATAATGCCACAATCTTAAAAAAATAAAAGTATATAAAAAATCCAATCCTAGTGGCAAAAATAATCAAAAATTCTTTTGGTACACACAACGCTAACATTACTTACATAAGTTTGCTCACAGCTGCTGCAAAATTGTCAACAAACAAAGGTGTTGGAAGAAAAATAATAAAAACATTCAATGGAAAACAAAAGAATTTTCTTTTCACACAAAAATATCTGATATTTATAGACTTTTCTAATATCCTTAAGTTAAAAAGAACATAAATAACTTAAATAAATGTGGGTATATTGTTTTTTATTTTTTATTTTTTTTGCTGAGAAATAAAATTCTATAAATAGTACCTAGTTTATTTTGGTTAAAAAAGATATAAATGTTACAATAATATTTTTTTATTTTTGTTTATGTGCATCCAGTTGTCCTTCACATTTTAAAACGTTTTAAACCATAAAGAAAAATTGCAAGTTTAAATTAAGCACGCGCGTGCTAATTTAATGTAAATATTTATATATTTATATATAAAAATTTTTAGTTATTATATTAGTTAAAGATTATCTGAATTACGAGAGAAAAAGAAATAATAAAATCTTCAATACTTTATATTGATATGATTTATAATTATTTTATTTGATTTTATATTAAAATTTTATTTTTTTTTACACGCTTAATTTTTACACAATATAGTTTATTGCTAACCTATTACTATGGGTATAGTTTTAATAACAAACTTTTGTTTTTCGAAATATAATATAGAAGATGATCTTAAATTTCTTCTTTGAAATTTAAATTAAAAAAAAAAATAAATCAAGATTTCATTAAATCATTTTCTTTATAACATTAAATTTATGATTAATCAATTTTTTAAGTTGTTATTTTTTAATTTATTAAAAGTTTCAAAGAAAAACAAGAAAATTTTTAGTCAAATTTGCATAAACATTGTATATACAATATACATATGTATATGAATTTTTATTATCATTATTTTTTGCCAAAACAAATTTAATTGGCGCCTCTCAAAGACCTTCACCCGCTTAATTCAAGTGGATTCTCATTTTGCTTCTTTAAAAAAAAAAACTTGCTATTAATAAAAAATAAAATTTATAATAAAATTTTAATAAAATTGTTTTTTTTTTTTTTTATTTGAAATAAACTTCTAAATAAATTAGCTTTTAATAATTTAACAAATTAACTAATTTAACAAATTTTATAATATATTTTAGTACCTATTATAAAAGAAAAGTTTTCCAAAAATGTATAGTGTTAAAATAAATTTGTAGATATAATTTTAATACAGCTTGATCTAGTTTTATTTGATTAATGAATTTTTTATGAGTCAATAATAATTGCGTATTAAAAGACGATAAAACATACACGCTTTATCTTTTTAGCATGAATAAATATATACAGAAATAAGATCAAATAAATAAACATTAATTCGGTCGATTTTTGATTCACTTAAGTGAAGGAATTAATTCTTCTAACATGTTATGTTTATTATTATTATTAAGCTGTTAAGAACGTCATATAACTTTATTATGTAGGAATTATATATATATAAGAAATATAGGGAACAGTAAATTTTAAATTGAAATATTTTTTTTTTTCTTTTTTTAGACCTTTGGAAGTTATCCGAAGTTATATTTCAAAAATATAAGGTTTTCGATTTTTAACTTGCCTTGATTTGGCGGAACAAACTGTGCATCACGTACACTAATTTTATTTTATATAGTTAACACATTAAATAAATTCAAATTGCTTATCAATAAGTGAATAAGTTAAAAAAAAAATTTCTATTCAAGAAAATGACTTGAAAAATCCTATAATGTATCTATTGGTGGCAAGTTGCTGTTTAGCTCAAGGCTGGCTATTTTTTTTTGTTTATAAATAAACACAGTGGTATGCGCGGATATAAAAAAGCTTATTATAGGAACTTTATAAAATAAAATTTTTATTTTATTTCTTATGTGTTTTTTTTTCTGCATTCAATTTAAAAAAAATAAATTTTCTCATTGCAAAATGACTTATGAAAAATTTTCTAATTTTTATGACCAGCATTAAAAATATTTTAAGTTAATAAATTATATCGTGTGGTAAGTTATATATATATATATATAGTTTCAATTATGAATAAGTAATATTTATAGGTTAGACAATTTGAATTCAAATTTCACGGATTTAAAGTTTATTTTGTATTTAATACATAGAAGAAAAAAAAATTATTGCAAAATAAATTTAGCTACTATTAATTTGTATATAGTTTAGTGTTAAAAATATTATTACCAAGTGAGCTAAAATGTTTTGAACCATAAGATTTTGAAAATTTTAAAGACCATAAGCTAATTTTTATCTATATATAATTTTATCATAAAAGTTAACATTTTTATAAAAGGTATTGTAATTCTAGGATAGTAGCTGAGTATGTATATTGAAATAAAAATTAAGGATAAAGTTCTAAAATTTAGAAATCAAATTAGTTATCAAAAGAGTCCAAAAGAAAGTGAATGTAAATAACCTGATTTTGATAGTATGATTTTGTTTTATTAATTTTACACTGTAAATTATAAATTCTTTCATAAAAAGTTCCATAATTTATGTACAACACTAAATGCAGCGAAGTCGAGAAACTAAATCTAATGTAAGGAAATGTCAACTTTTATCAAAACTCTTATCGGTGCACCAACAAAAAAGGCTTAATTGAAAAGGTATATATTTGCTACCTAAACTCAAGTATTGCAGCTTTTATTGCTTTACGCGCAGCACCAAAATCTAGGAGATGTAAAGATAAGAAACTGAGGTTTGTCATTGATTTCTTCATGAAAATAATTATATAGGCTACAATTGGAAGTATAATTAGTCTGAACTTGTACAAAACAAAAACAGAATTCAAATAATATTTTTTGTAATAGTTTGTAATTAATTAAGTTTTTCAATGTCTAATTTCCGGTTCATAATTAACCTTTATTACGAAGATAAGATTTCAACTCAATAATTTGATTATACATATTTATATAACAAAAAGATCGAATTTTTTGTTCTTCTATTAATTAAATACTTATACTAAATAAAACTATATAATATTCACTTAAATGCACAAAAATAATAAACATTTTTATATTGTTGAATAAATTATACTTTATTATTATTATTATTATTTTAATTTTTTTTTTATAAAATTTTATCAATCAATAAAATTCAATGTTCTGTGAGAAAAAGCTAATTAAGTGTGACCAATAATGCGTATAATAATAATAATAATGTGATTTTAATAGGAAATCTTTTTTTTTAAACTTAATATTCTGCCGCCAATTGTTTTTAATTTTTTTAGCGAAACCATGAAATTGATAATATTGTATTTAATAAAAGAGGTTAAGGATTATAAATTATTTAATAATATTAAATATATTAATAAATAAAATATCTTAACTTATTTCAGTAGATTATTATTATAGTTAAAAAAAATTATAAAGTATTATAAAGAAAAAAAAATCCTCTTCATATACTTAATGGTATTAAAAAAAAAATTAAAATCAACCAAAACCAATTGAATTATATTTTATTGAAAGTATGTCTTTAGAAATTTTTATTGTAAAGATTTTTCAATTCCAATTTTCTAAAAAATACTTTGACAGCGTTGACAGAATGCTTTTTTTTTTTGCTGTCAAATAAAACACTTTTAAGGTTGCATTTTTCTATTCATTTGTATTATTTCTTGTATTTTTTTTTTCTATGAAACGAATGAAAACTATGGCTCTTTTCTTTACATTGTGTATTATATTATAGAGTTAACCTTACAAAAAGGTTTGAGAAAATCAGGATTCTCAAGGGTTTTTATTTGTTCAATTTCATTTTAACAAATAATAGGTACATAAATCAATTTTTAAAAAATTGAATACAACCGCTTATTTTGTGTAGTTGAAGATGTATTTTGACAGATCTCTTCCAGGAAATTTAATATCGTATAAATTTAAATTTGACGCAACTTTAATATCGGAATTTTGATTTTTATAGTTTTTCTCAAAAAATCAAATAGAGAAATTAAAAAAATTGCAAAAAATACAGAAATTTAAATAAATCATGCAAATAAATTAGTAATTATTTCTGATAAAATATTAAAATAACGATAATTAAGTATATTTGATATGATCAAATGCGGAAAACAAAATAAATTAAAAAAAAATTGTCAAAAATATTTTTAAATTTATAAAAATATAATTAAATGTATAAAAATTCAACCTATAAAATAGTTTAGTTTATAACTTTCAACTGATGCCGTGTACGAAATAGTAAACGAAATAGTTTTCAAGATTGGACAATCAAAAGGAAAATGAAGAATATGAAAATATTTTTATGTTAGACTTAATTCATTTTGTGTAATTCATTTCGAATTTACTTCAATTTGCATTTATGCCAATAGACCCATCAGAAAATAAATGTTTCTTCAACAATACCTAGAAATATAATAAAACTTCTTATTTCATCCTGGTTCAATGTGAAAAATCTCAACTAATTTATGTATTTTATTTTAAGTTAATCTTGAAATTGAAAAAAAAAAAAATTAAAATATATAAAATATTTAAATAATTTTCTATATGGTGGCGGTGTATAAATTTTTCAAATTGTAATTGAACAGTAACGTACTATTTACTTATCCAATGAAAAACTATATGTGCACAGTGTTAAAAATGGTTTGTAAAAATTGGAAAGTACATGGCCAATTTTTTTTATATATAATTTAAAACGGAAAATTTTTGGTTTATTATTTATAAAAGGAGTCCACAAATATAAATATTATATGAAAATACTAGTTTACCTAGATTTTGAAAAAACAACCTAAATAAAATAATTTTTTTTTCTTATTTTTCTTCTTTCCAACAAAATAATAAACCAGTTATTAAAAATTCTTGTACGGCATTTATCTAATAAATTCAACTAAACTTTATTTTTACCATTAATTTTTGCTTAAGACTTTTTTGTTTTTCTGAATTTAAAAAAAAAAATTCATGGATGAAATTAGAGCCAATTAACTATACTTTATTAAAAAAAATAAATAGAAAACTAAACAAATTTCAATCGAGCTAAAATTTTAGTTTTTAAAAATGTACAATTTTTTTTTTGGTCGCTTTTATTTTGCAATAAAATAAATTTGATTAAAATTTCATGCAATATTTATAAAAAATGTCGTTATTTATTTTTATTATTAAATTAAGGAGAAAAAAAAATCTTAGTAAAAAAATTAATCCTAAATAGGACCCGAACATAGTAAAATAGTAGCATAGTAACTTCACACGGCACGTAAAAAATGAAAGCTGTTTTAAGCTAAAAAATTTTTTGAATAATACTATAACTATAACCACACAAACGAAAACTAAACTTCAAAAAAAAAAAAGGTTTATAAAATAAAAATAAATTATTTTATTAAGTATTTAATTCAAAATTACTATATCCAAGAAGATTTTAGGGATTAATTTATTTTGACGAATTATCTAAGATTTTAGTTCCTGCATCGCCAAAAGTTTTGTAGGTCGTATATTTAAATAATTTAAAAATCTAATTTGATTTAAAAACCCACAATTAGCTTAGCTTGATTTCTATGTCGAAAATATATGTACATATATATAAAATAAAAATATTATTTAATATAATAATTTTAATTAAAATTCAAAAGATTATAATAAATGATATGGGCTGAGCGCGAATATAGATTTTTGTAATAATTGACAAAAATTTTTCTTACTAAACAATATTTATTTTTATATGAATAATACAAAGATTTTAATCTTTTTTTTTTTTTTTGTAACATTTATTTATATATTTTTTTTATTAATTATCTTACAGCATTGGATTAAAGTCAATGCCATCATTAACATCATCCATTTCATCAACTTCTTCATCTGTTATTAGTGTAACAAGTAATTCCTCTGATATAAACTCTCAACTGCCAAATCATAATAGCAATATGAATTTAGATTCTATTGATACTTCTAATATTGTTGCTGATGTTGATGCTGCTGCAATAACTGTAGATATACATGAAAAGACTGTTAATAATGAAACAAGTAATGAAAAAATAAGTGATACAAATGGTGAAACAGCATTAAAAACAACAGCAGCAACTAGTTTTAAAGATATTTTAATAAAAAAATCTAATCAACCACAACATAATAATAATAATAATAATAACAATAATAATAACAATAATAATAATGATAATAATAATAATAATAATAATAATAATAGTAATAATAGCAATAATAATATTAATAATAATAATAATAATACTAATAATGATAGAAAGAAAAATTCCGGTTTATTTAATGAAAAAAAAGACGATGTTGATGATGGTAAAGTTGCTGCTAATGCTGCACTTGACCATCACCATAATTTAAAGAGCAGTAATGTTTCTGGTTTTATGGTTAATGGTAGTGTAATTTATGACAAATCAACAGCTAATACTGTATTATCACGTGATAGAATTAATTCAACATCGAATTATTCAACTGATAAAAGTGGTGGTGGCTCTTCTGGCTATTATAGTTCAAATTTATGTTCGGCCAGTTCAATTGATGAACACATTTATAGTGAACCAGTTGTAGATATTATTGAACATAATAGAAATTCAAAACGTCGTTTTAAATTAAATCAACAAATTGGGAATTATGGTGGAGAAAAGTCTACAAAACACATTCAAGAAATTAAAAATGATGGCCGCAAAGAAAAAATGAATGAAAGCTTAAAAATTCTTGAGACAAGTATTGAAAATTTAGATCGACACTTGAAAGTAAGTTTTTAAGAAATTTATAAATGTAATTTAATATGATTTTAGTATGTTGTACTCAAATAATTTTTATTTATTTTAAATCTATACTCTCAGCAAAACTTAATTCTATATAGGTACCAGCTTTTTGTTCATTTATATACAACATTCTTTCAACATTATGAACATCTTTCTGAAAAACAATCTCCAAATTATTCGAAATTATAAGAAAATTTCTAATTGAATTTATTTTAAAAAGATTTATCATTAAACGGACATACGTTATTACAATGATACAAAAATAAGGTTTTTTAAATGTGGCATATATCACACTGGGCGACTTTCAATCCTCAAACCACACTTATCTTATACATTTTTTTATTATAATAATATATATATATGAGTAATATATATAAAAACCTCAAACTTTTTTGGGAAATCTAATGAACCGACTGAACAATAATTCTTTTGGTTTATTCAGTTAAAGATATGTACATGCATACAATAGTTAGTTCAATAATAGTTTAATTTTTC